>JAVLVB010000373.1:335492-372713 GCA_032876305.1 Orestias chungarensis
GGGGGGGGGGGGGGGGGGGGGGCACTTGACTCTGCCTTTGACTTTGCCCTCCACCCCACCCTTCCTCCGACAGTGACCTTCACCCTTCAGTGACGCCGAGAAGCCGCTTTCATCTGGTCGCCATCATTACAACATGAAACACAAAATACGCTTGCGGGTTGTACTTTTTAATTTTTAAAAAAAATGTTTTTCATTGTTAAATGTTTTCATGTTTTACATGCATATCCTGCCCTATTAGTCGTCCCCTTAAACGATGGATGCTATCAGTGTTTGCTGCCCTCCCCAAACCGCCTTTTAGTTCAACACCATTTCCCAGCAGGCAGCGGTTTGTACCATTCTGGTACAAACCTTTAAATCTTTGATCATTTTCTAAGACGTAATCCATTCTTGAAATGATTTAATTTTCTTTTTTTTCTAGATATATATATTCTAAGACATTTCTTTGATTGACTTGTTTGGTACTCCGCTTGTGGCCGGGTCCATGTTAGGCCGGCGCTCGGAGCACGCTCGTTCCCACGCACGGCACGGTTCCAGGGTTCTGTTGCTGACACAGTGTTACAGTATTTATTCCAGTGGCTGCTGGTTATTTATTTGTTCCGACAGGTTACAGATGTCCCGGTACATTTCATATTTAAGGTACTCGGCAGAGGGAGGGGGAAATATTAAACGGAAGCCAGTTTTTCTGAAACCTGTGTCGTATTTGAGAGGATCGAGACCGGCCAGCAATCGAATAATCCTGATTTATGATTCTGTCAGATATTTAAACCTACGCCGAAAAGGCTATGAAACATCGCAAAGCAAGGACTAGAGAATAAAGTCTGATATTGAAATCCCAGAAACTCGAGGTTAAGACCCAGAAAACAATTTTCTATCGTCTTAAATTTACTCAAAACCTAAAACTCATTCGGATTTAAACAAAAATGTTTTCTTAAACTTTTATATTTTTTTAGAAACATCAAGTTTTTCTTGCGGTTTGAAAGTAAATTGAAGTTAAAGGTTGCGTTCAACCAGAAAGATAAAAATAAATAAATCTTCATGCGTGAAACGTAGTTTCTTAGATAGAAACCTCAAATTATTGGTGTCACATCTCCATTTTTCTCTAAATAGTTATTGACTTGCTAAATAAATTACCACCACAAATATTGTTTATACTACGATTGCCATAAAGCAACATCGTTAATACTCTGTAATATTTCTAAGATTTACAATGTTTCATCTTTATCCCTTACTAAACTATAACCTCAACCTAATTTTATTCCATTTTCATACAGTTTTCTGACATTTTCGAAGGATTGTTTTTAATGCAGCTGAAACTTTTTTTGTGCGTGAAAAAATTCAAACTGCCATCTCAGAAGATCATAAAGCAGGAAATAAAAAAATAAAAATAAAAGTTTTATTTTGATAAGTTGCTGATTTGCTCTTTACATCTTCTCCTTGAAAAGTTGGACCACATATTTTCATAATCTTCCGGCTTCTTGCCATCACCCTGATCTTATCTAACTTCGTGAACTGTCAGTCTGATTCCAGCCAGGTCTAATCGAGCCGCTCTAAAAAAAAAGAACGATATCACTTCTAGTCAAAAGAGAAACGTTATGAATGTAGGGATTACTTAAGCCAATTTGCCAAAGGTGGGAATAATTTCTACATCAATCTTCAGACGTTTAGCTCAGTTTCCAACGTGCAAATGTGCCAGATGGAACAACAGCATAGCCGTTTCAAAGCGTTTCTCTTGTCCTGAATGTGTTTCAGTTAAACTGACAAATGTAACCTGTTAAAAGCAAGTGTTCACATCAACACAAATCCACTCATAAAGAAGGGAAACCTCCAATTATTTTGGTGGGGGGGCCGGATAAAAAAAAAAAAAAAACTGGTACTTTCTCTGATCTTGAGAGAGGAGAACTAGAATTTAAAAAACGACACATCCAAATCTTATTTCGTTATTTCCCCCTCGTGCTGCTTATAGGTTTGTTTCAGTTTTTCTGCACACGGCACTTGTTTAGACTGAAGTAGAGACATTTTTTTCTTGCGCCTGCTTTCAGTGTTTCCTCACATTACGGTACGTTGGTACGGCTCACGTGAGCGCGTGGCACGCGGGCCAACTGCGGCTACGGGCGTCAAACCCGACAAGAGCCACTCTTTCTCGCAGGCTCTTGATTTCTGTCACTCGAGCTTTTTTTTTTCTTTTTCCACCCCCTACACACGCAGACGTTCGTCAAGAGGCCGGCGGTGACGTCGGAAGCCGGTTCCAGTAACCCGAGCGGGGGGTGGCCTGGTGTCCGCTCTCACGCGACCTCGCTGCGCCAGAGTTTACGGTTTCTGACCGCGCTCGTGTCCTTAATTGGCTTCGACCCTAAAGTTTTTTTTATTTTATTTTAGATTGGGCACCATATCACGTCAAATCTCCTCACATCTCATTTCTTTTAGTTGCAGTGTGGCAGATTAAGTAGGAAACGTCTTCTTAAGAGGGAAATCTGTCATGTTAGGGGGGGTTACACATATTTTTTCATGTTGTGGTAAAATGGTACGAAAAACTAGAAGAACCTCCACAAAAATGCTGTTTTTTTAGCCTGTGACGTGTCTTACATGTATATTATCGAACAATTTGAGTTTTGTTTTTTTTATTATTATTTTTTGATTGAACAAAGATTTAATCCCAAAAGCGCGTATCGGCCGCAGCGGCCAGAGATAAATGTGATGTTTTTTTTGTTCTTTGTTTGCAAACTTTGTGTGTGTGTGTGTGTGTACATTTTCAATGCTACAGCAATGTGTTGCATTTGGGTTTTAAAGCTATGGCAGGGGCTCAAAACAAACAAACAAAAACTGGTAGTGTTAGACGTCTGTGGGGATTGTTGGACTAATTAATCCCTCGTAATTTATTCAAAAATGTCCATGTCGGATTGCCTTCATGATCTTCTAGAATACCCCCTAACTTTAAAAAAGTGTATCATCTCTTTCAATTTCCAGAAAAGCAAAACCAAGTTAGGTTTGTTTTTTATTTTAATTTTATTTTTTTATTTTCGGCAACAACGCAAACCTCAAACGTGTCCTCGACATTTTTTTAAAATGGGTACGAAAATGAGGACATTCTTATTTTATCCTAGCTGAAAAAACGACAAACGGTGATGCATTATCATCCTTTTATTATTATTATTATTAAGATGCAAACTTTTTAGTTTGATTTTTTTTTTTTCCCCTCTCAGATATTTTCATTTGTTTCTTCTAGTTTACAGAATAATTTTTTTTTTTAAACAGAACCATAAAAGTTGGCTTTTTTTATTACGTAGGCATTTTGCAGTTATTTATATAAAACAATTTGCCTAATTTTTTTTGTAACTATAATCCAGTGTCGTTAGTACAGTTTCTAATCGGGAGGCAAACGTGAAGATCAAAAGGATAAACGTTGGCCTCCATTTTTCTTTTATTCTTATTTTATTTTATGTGCGTTTTATGTTTTTTTCCCCCATCCATCCGCCCCTGAATGCTTTCGGTTCTCCCCCCCCCCAGAGTTGAATGCTGTTGTTGTTTATTAGCTTCACAGGAAAAAAAAGATGGGGTGCGTATTTTTCCTATGTGCATTACCTTGTCGGCGACCTGCTTCCCATGTAAGAGGAAATGATAATTAAAAAGAAGCGAGGAATCTTTGTTGGAAACTCTTTTTGTTTTTTCTCAATGGCGCCTCAGCAGGTGTCCAAATCTTGTTTTATTATTTTTCCTCCTTTTTTGTTTTTCCTTCTGTCTTTTTCCTTTTTTGTTTCCTCGTGGAGAAACATTGAGGGGGGGGTACAAGGGAAACTCCGACACGATCTGAGCATCGGCATAGTGTTTATATTTATCAAAAGTTTTTTGGGTTTTTGTTGCTTTCGAAAGAGCTATTGCAATAAAATTGTGTTCATGTATCCGGCCCATGCATCCCCTGTCGTCCTTTTTAGAATAATTACAGACTCTTTGTGTTCACCTGTTATGATCCGATAGCGAACAGATGAAACTACACTGAATACAGGCTAACACTGAAACGCCTAATTTGGTTTCCGACGGTATTAAAGAACATAAGACCTTAATTGTTGGAGTGAAATCATCCCTGATGACTAAAAAGAGAAAGTCCCAGATCCAGTAAAAAGTCGAAAGGCGTTTAAACATTTCAACATATGTTATAATTAACATTTATCTGCTGCTTATACCCTGAAGTATTTGTTTGTCTTAATAAATATGTGTAAACAAATCAGTTTCATTTCCTCTCGAATATAACGATGGAGCAAATAAAGCTAAAGGTAATTGGGCCCTGCAGAGATGCCACTGATCTGAGCCACATTTATAAATCTATATTTATATAATAGCTTATTGTATAGATTCTTCCACATGTACATGTGACACCTGCCCGTCAACTGTGACCCCCCCCCCCCCCCTCTCTCTATTATGCAATGCGGAAAAACACTGGCCCACGGCTGAACCTGACCTCTGACCCGTGCGCTGTGTGCTTTGCGGTTGCTCTCTCTGCTCTCGACACCCTTTTCATCTTTCCTCCAGATACTTCTCAGGGCTTTTAGGAACTTAATTCAGTCTCCAAAAAAAAAAAAAAAAAAAGCAGTTTGTGTTCTGGTAATTTAACGCATTTATTACATTTCTTGTTAATTATTTAGTGATCGGATCAGATTAAGTGTGAATGTTGTCTAACATAGTTTCAGTTCATCACTCTGTAATGAATCGATAAATGACAGAGTTCACACGCCTAAGCAGCTTTGGTCACATGACCGCCGGCTTCTTACTGTCCTCCTCCTTGAGACGGAGATAACCGAACCATCCGTGTGTTTTACTGCCCTCTCGCACATTCGAACCATGACACCTTCGGCACGAAAAATAAGCGAGCGTTTCCTCATTCCTGAGGCACCTTTCTTTTTTTTGTAGACAAACACTGTTTATCCAACTCAGGAGACTGACCTAACATCCCAAAGTCATACTATCAAAACATGCCAGAGTCCTGTAAAGCTGGTCAGTTTGGAGAACACTTCTGGTTCTTTACAGAAAACAGACGGGTGACGAACTTTGACCTTTCTGCTCTCTTGTACAGTAGACCAATAAAGAAACAATGCATGAGCCTTAATCCGTGTTTACTCACACAAACTGAGGGAAACTGACCATATATTCAGAATAAGTACTTCTTTTATAGCAGCAGTAATCCATAACGTCCCATTTTCTTGCTATTCCTTTTGAGATAGGAGAGACAAAAACGCATCCTTTTTAAGGAGGTTAAAGGTGAAGAGGATAGTGAGAGAACCACACAACTGCACTTATTGGTAAATATTAACACAGGGGAAAAAAATCAAGGAGTACCAATAGAAACCTGTTTGTAGCCTAACGCTGCTTAAACAACGCCACAACTTTATCCCAGACCTGTCTGTGGTGTTCCTTTGACTTCATAATGCTGTTTGCTCCTCCAAGGTATTAGAAAGCAGCTGTATTAGTTCTGATATTAATAACACCCAGGGTTACTCTCTGTAGTTATTAGCCATCTTTAGGGCAACTTCTGAAATCTCATTTCAGTTTCCGGTTCGTAAAAAAAACACTTCGTGTTGGTATTTCTAATAAAATTCCAATAAAACATATTTATGTAACAGGAAAAGTTCAAGGGATATAAATACTTTTTGTTCCAGTGGCACAGTACTCTAAAAGCCTTGACAGTCAATAATAAAGTAGCGTACAATTTTACAAGGTATTCTACTTAACAGATGGCTAATCCAGCTAATGAGAAAGATGTCTTCCTGGCTTTCCTTAGCTGCAAACCTCTGATTATTACCACAACAGATTGGATTACATCATCTAATGACACATGGTTCATACTTATATTCACAGCAATGAGTGTGTGTTTGTGGGCAACAAAGGTTCGGGAGTTGATGGAGAACATTTTCGACTGCAGCGCGCCACACCGTGACATTTAGGTGGCGCTTTCTGTAACAATCACCCTGCAGACGAAGTCCTGGATGATTTCCATTGAGCTAAGCACTCGACCCACAGCAAGGCAGTCAGGTTTTCCCTTTGTTGAAAGACGGACATCAGCGGCAAGGCGTGGAGCTAAAGTGGGATACGATCAACAGATAATGGCCACCAGCGGCCCGTGCAGCATGCGACATAGTGCACACTCATTAGTGACGGACAAACTGGTGAGTCGAACGGGTCTAGAGATAGAGTTTCAAAACAATGTCCTACGTATCTAAATGTTGCGGGATATGAGGCAAAGGTCTGAGTCCAGTTGGCCACGAAGGTATTCGATTTCATGTATGATGCTTTTCATCTGTTAGCATCTTCTTAGGAGGTTCGTCCAAAATCCCAGGAAGCCCTTCACTCCCCATCCTCAACACAAACACACAAACAGAAACAGATGGTCTGCCAGATGACGGAAGACCCGTCAACTGACTGCATCTCCGCTTCCACACACCCCAGGAGGTATGACGACTCTGGCGATTAACAACTACATCCATCTCCAGGGCAGCCTCCTCTTTCCTGTCCAAAAAAGGATTTCTATTTTTGTTGCACAGACATGGCTTTCCAGGAACCATCCAGATTAGAAGCCAACATTCCCAAAGGATCTATAGTATGTTTCTGACAAGCAGATGTTTGAAATTCCACCAGAGGTTCCTCATAACATCATGAATGGTATTTTTTATTCTTTAACTTAATTTTTCAAACTAAAAACTACAACATAACACTGATTACTGCATTCTATTACTGTACATATTGTTGATGGATTTAGTTTGTTTTTCTATATGCCATAATACACACAGTCTGAACCATCTTGGCACTACGACTTAACATCTACATTCTTTCTTATCTTATCTTCCTGAAGGAACAGCCAATTAGAACCAAGGAAAAAAAAAGTTTGTTCCTGGAATGGTCGCTTTCCAAATACCAGCCAAGAATGTGTCAAGTAGCATTATGCTTTCCAAGCCACATTTTCTTTCAAATATTTCAGATATACAGCTCGAAAAAATCTGACAATAGGTCAAATAAGTGAGGGGAGATCCACCCTTTACATACACATTTGTAGACATTTTTAAGAAAAACAAAACTTTATCATTACCAATAATAACAGAAAATCAGCAGACACATTTCAAATAGTTGGGCACGACATTCACTCAGGTGTTGGTTGAAATTAAATGTCAAGTACAGCCCATGATTTAATGCTTGTAGTCTCATCATTGATACTGGTAGACCAGACATTTTGTCAACACAGGTATCTTTGGGTTAGTAGCTAAATGAGGCTGCTGATCTGCTATGATCAGATCGTAGCATGTTAAGACTTAATTGAATAAACCCGCTGTAATAATCTGTGAGTATTGCCTTATTAAATCAACGTTCTGACCAAGCTTTCTTACGCATACCAATGCCCTAAATCTGTAAAAACAAAACTCCAAGCTCAAATTCTTAACCTACCACCACCATAACTAATAGATGTTTTTCCTGACAGGATATTTATTATTATTATTATTATTATTATTGGTAAGAAGAGGCCAAATTAGACAGATTAGCATGCTTCCAAAATACAACTCTGAAGTATTTTTGCGAAACTCTATGGAATAATCCACATGTACCAAGTAAGGGGGAAAGAAAACGTTTCTTCTGTTATTTTTGATCCATTATCTGAAAACAAAAATAAAGTATTGCTCATGGGAGAATGTTTCCTCGGGACAACAGTTTGTCATGCACATTGAAAAACTTGCCTTTGTGGAGGACTGGCCAGATTTTAAAAGCCAGAGTTTCAATGAAAACTAAGGGAAGTCCAGTTTAGCTATACAATAGACTGGGGCGTAGGTTCACTCTCCACGGCAACAACAACCGCAGACGTTCCTCTGGATTTGATCTAGAATCCTTCACATTGAAGAATATTTTTAACATTTGAATGTTCGAGTCAAGTTTGCTTTGTAAAACCCATGAAAAACATGTGACATTTCGATGTAACTCACACTTATGCACTACTTTTATGTTTATGAGAAAATATATCATGATTAAATAGCCTAAAACTTGTTGTAATAAGCTGTAATGAGATACAACAGGAAAACGTGATATGAATACCTTCTTATGAAAGGTTTGGCCATGAATTTGATGCTTTGCGTGAAAAAGCTCAATTATGACTCGGCTGAACCATATGTAAGGACTCGATGTTCTTTTTTTTCCCATTGTAGTTGCCCTTTCGTTGAACACCAAGGACTTTCTACGCAGTGCCATGCGTTTGGGACTGACTGTGCGTCACCGTCTTACCTTTAAGCACACAGAGCCAAAGCCAAGACGTTGCGCTTAGACAAAAGATCAGGGTGCATTACAAAGAAGCAGCCGCAGCTTTACACAGTTACGGCTCTGAACAAACAGACCTGGATAAACACCTAGGTACCTAGGAGTCTCAGACACGCTCTACAATGAATCAGGAAGTAGATTGCCAAAGAAAGCATGTAAACTAGGGATGTCCCGATCCAGCTTATTGCACTTCCGATCCGATACCGATATTGCTGCTTTTAGTATATGCCGATACCGATACTGGCCGATGCCGATAAGCATTTTTTGTAAATATCGGCGGCCGATCCAATCCATATATCGAATTGGGACAAGCCTAATGTAAACTAAACTGCCTCACTGGGTCAAACCAGTTGTTTCATCTGCAGGATCTCAGTGCTGGAAAACATATTGACATGGCAAGTAATGTAAATATTCAGTTATGAATTGCTTTGTTAAATTAACCAACATGTCTCTACATGTGGGAGTAGACCCACAGAAAACCTATGCTCAGTATAATTTAAATTTCCTTCACAGCCCTGGAATCTTTTAAAATATACTCACTAGCCGTTTAAAATGAGGACATGCCTTTTGTTTATTAATCCACAGCAATAAAACCTAATAAAACATGGTAATATTGCTGTTTGCAATTGTATACAAATTTCAAATCCAATTATGCATATTATTTTTTTAGATTATCTCAGTCAACATTTAATTCAAATCAGCTTTTAAAGTAAACGTTTCAGTTACGCTGATTTGTGGCAACCAATTGAATTTAAATGAATATATTTAGTTATGAAAAACTGACATTGTGCAATGCATGAATTGCTTTCTCTGAGGAAAGCTCAATGGTGATCTACTGTTAAAACAACCACAAAAAAAAGAGTTTGTTATGTTCTGGGGTTTCTTTTTATAAACCAAAGAACTTGCTGTAGGTAGTGCAACCAAGCATCCACATCTACTCAGAGCAAGAGGAGACATGGCACTATTGAGCTGTTAGCAATGCTGCCATCTGCTGGACTTTGTGTTGTACTGCTGACTGATATTAATTCAAAAATATTCGTTAAAATTGTAAAATTACATGTAGACTGTCTCTAAACGTTTCCTTTTGAGTCCTAAACCCTTTTTAATTTTCTCCTGTTATCATGTTTATTTCCACGGTCTGTACACATACAATTGTCTTCTTTGTATGGTTGTTCCCTTAGCAGGAATTTGCATTCTGAAAAGCGGCCTTATGGGACAGAAATGCTGAGTATCTCGTGGTGCCAGGGACGCATCTATCAGCAGAAAATCCCCATGATAGAAACATTTATGGAACGTCCCTTGGCCATCTAACTAACCATGTAAATCCAGTGACACGGCCATAATCTGCAGCTCTATACCCTGGCCATATGTCATCTGCCAGTGGGAACAAACTTCAGAAACACATCTGCAGGATAAACACACAAAAAAAAGAAACACATCTGCAGTAACTGATGGCTTTGAGTTTTATCAAAATCACAGATTTTCTGTCTTTTTTTTACATGTAAAACAGACTTTTATTTTTAAAAATGCAATCTAAAATTCAGGACTTGGTAACACATTACAGATGAGTTGATTTCAGCAGTGTATGTACATTATATAAATGCCAAACATTTTCTGCCACTCATGGGATTTGTAAGCATTTTATTTCTTTCTCTTTCCAATAAAATAACTGGACACCAACCAACTACACACAACATGGCTTTAATATATAGGGACTCAATTCAACATCTGAAAAATTGCTGTGAAGTGTATAAATATGCATGACCGTAAACATGTTTCATGCACTGAACAGAATGCAGCAAGCAAGGGAGATTGCTGCAATTAAGCAGACAATTGCAGACATGAACAATGGATTAGAGGGGTTAATCCTACAGGACACTCAGGACGCTTTCTGAGAATAGAAAACGCCCTGGTCAGTCTCTGTGGAGCCACATGAGAGTGCTATGGGTCTTAACAATGAAATCTCTCTCTTCCTCTGTCTCTCTGATGTGAAGGGGGACACAGACTCAATAACATCACTGCTTTAAGCTAAACTGACAGTTATAGGATGTAGAAAAACTTCTTAAAAGCTAAATGGAAAGTACAATACAGAAAATGACAACATTTAATGTGAAATTCAGTGCTCACATGGTTTCCTCCTTCAAACGCCAAACTTCAAACCTCTGTAATATTAATAATGTAATTATACATTGCTAAACACCTTTGTTTTTCACATTCGAACCTCTGTCACTATTTAAAAATCAACATTTAAATCCGATATTAACTATGGATTGGGAATTTTAGTCTTACAAAATATTGAGCATGTGCTGTCATGCATACACACACAATACACAGTAGAAACCTAACAAAGTCACAGACTCCTTAAGTTTGATTGACCTGATCCACGGACCTGCAAGGTCATTTAAAGAAACATGTTGTTTTGAGTGCAATATACTATACATCAGATGATTGTAATTTAAAGTCAATGAACCACTCTACCTCTATTTATTTTTGTTTTAATGAATATTTTGTGATCACACAAACCTTACATTGTGGGTTTTGATGTTTTTTTCTCTGTTGTCTAAAAGAAACAAGCAGCGCCTTAGATATTTGACAGGTAACAGCGAAATCTCAGTGCTCTACATGGACTGTTTCGTTTTATTTATTTACTTATTATTGTTAAAAGAAATGAAAACAAGCAATTCAAAAAATAATTAGGAGTATTCTGAAACAGGTTTCTGTGTTAACTGACAGAAAAGACTGTAAGCATCGAGAAGGTTGCACGTGTAAACATGTGTATACGTCTGTGTACCGTGCTGTTCGAGCAAAAAAAAAACATTTAGGGATTTATTGATTTATTCCAACAGTACAGAATGTACAACACCACAGAGCTCCCTCCTGAATTAATAAATGTCCTTCCGGGAGAGCAGCCAAGGTGGTGGAAACAAACGAGAGAGATTAGCTGGGTTCCTCTGCTGCTGACCGACACTTTCTGTAGATCCCCTCTTAGCAGACTCACCACCTGTCAGCCTCCATAGATCATTCCCCATTCAGGCTTCATCATCTCGGCTTCAGCCACTAATACTCAAGAACATGCTCAAATGTTCTGGCTGGCAGTAATCCCACCAAACACTTTTATCACTCTCCTCTTTTCTTCCCTTCTCTGGAGGATGTTGCACAGAGTTCTGCGTAAGAGGCATCACCAAAGCTTTGTGGCGACGCCCTTGAGTTGTCAACCAGACAAAGACCGTCACTCAGTGATGCGTCAGCATGACATTGTGGTCGTCCTCAGGCACATAGAGCTGCGTCACAACGCGGACGTGAGAGATCTTCTTTACTGCCTTGTGAAACACCTGCTTCAAGTCCCTGGATTCAGTCAGTGACATCCTGAGAGACACAAAGAGAAGAGTGAGAAGAAGGATAGGATTGAGGAGGTGGGATGGAAGAAAGAAACAGTTTCGATGATGAAAAATGAAAGGAATAGTTCTACATCTGAGGCCAGATTTTGTATTTAGGTTGAAGCATTGAAAGCTGTGCACCTACAGAAGGAATCAGAGAGGAGTAAAGAAAAACACAATGAGCCAAGATAGAAAAAAGTTGAAAGCTGTCTCCGTTAGTGGAGAGTGTTGTTTTTTTAATCACTAAACAGATTCACATAAAATTGTACAGAGATTTTATTTAAATTTACAATCATGTCCTCTCTAAAACACCTTTCAAAAATCTAGAACCATTCCTTTGATTGAGAGAAAACATGGAAAGCAATTAACACTACAAACTCAAGCCCAAGAGTGACCAATTACGGTTCTTAAAGGCTAATGCCTTGCAGGTTATCGTAGTTGAGTCATTTGCAGACTACAGAAGAGAGGGGTAACATGTTTAGGAGCATATATTTTACCTCCTGTATTATTAAATAGATACTTTGGTGATCTAAAACATGCAGGACACCAACCCAGACAGACCGGAAGGGCCAACGTTTAGTCTACCATCTACAACACAAGCTTTAGAGAAAACATGCAAAAAAATGCCTCAACAGGTATCAAATGTCATTTATAAAGGCAACCCTTCCACAAGAAGGGAAGATTCAAATCTTCACTCAACCTCTATACATTAAAGTCAAACAATGGGTCAAACACAGAAAAGGAGGTAAAACACAACAAAGGATGTCTGAGTACATCACCACGTTAACTTAAAGCAACACTAAAGAAGTATTAGGTCTGGTCGATTGTGCCACCCAGTGTGGACAAAAACTGTAGTTTTTTTTGCCTGAATGAAGACTGCATTTCCCATGACGACCAGCGCATAGCGTCATAAAATCCTGAACTCCCGGTTGCCTGCAGTTGGATTGAAGAACATTTCTGTTTCCAGTGGCTGTGTGAAGGATGAATAGCATTGAGGGAATGAATCTAATTGTGGTGAAACAATTTCATAATATGATGTTGAAAACAAAAAAAGACGAAGTGACATATGCCATACAGCAGTCAGCACATTTGTAGTTGTTTTGTGTGGTAGGGTTCCTGCCATACGGAGCCCCTTGGGCCATGACAGAGGTGTCATTCAACAAGCTGTAAGTCAACGTATAATTACAAAAGTTATGAAAGTATTTTACGAAGGTTAAAAAAGTTACTTAGTGTTGCTTTAACTGCCTCTTAAAAGTGGTTTGAAAGAAACTTCCAAGTTTCCAGCTTGTCTTTTGTAGGCAACACCTCCCGTAAATTTGAGAATCGAATACCACACATTTGGCAGACTGTATAGAATTTAAAAACCATAGATCAGATACAGGGAATACAAAAACATCAAAACAATATATTTAATTGAGTTGTAGCTGCAGTGCTTGCAGTAGTGTGAACCATTTCTGTTTTCAAGGGAAAGTCATTCTAACGAGGAAGGTTTCTCAGAATTGCAGCCAACCCAACAAAACGGGTAAACGCTACAATTATAGCAACACTAAAGAGGTTTCAGTTTTAGTCGATTTTGGCGGCCAGTGTGGACAACAGAGGTAGTGTTTTGCCTGAGAAAAGACTGCATTTCACATGAGGTCAAGCACATAGTGTGGTAAAATCCTGATCTCCCGGTTGCCTACAGTTGGATTGAAGTACATTTCTGTTTCCAGTGGCTGTGTGAAGGATGAACAGCGATGAGGTAATGAATCTAATTGTGGTGAAACAATGTCGTATGATGATGTTGAAAATAAGAAACGGGGGAAGTGATTTATGCCGTAAAGCAGTCAGCACATTTGTAGTTGTTTTGTGCGGGAGGGTTCCTGCCAACCTCCTCAAAGCTGCTTAGTACCGGGGAAAGTGATTTGGACCCCCTCGGGCCATTACAGAGGTGTCATTCAATGAGCTGTAAGTTGATGATAAATCACAAAAGTTATGAAAATATTTTATGAACTTTGAAAAGTTACTTAATGTTGCTTTAAGTGAATACTTTTGTAGATGTTTTAATTGAAATGTAAATTTTTAAAGTACGTCACATTTGGATTAAATTGTTATTTGCACAGTAAATTGTCTCTCTTCCAATACATCTGTTTGTTATCCGATATGTAAAACATTGTAATAAATTGTTTTATGTGAAGCATACCAATGTAATATGGTGTAAAATGTGATTTAAAAAATCTTTATAGCGTTATTAGCTGTCAAAGTTTGAAGTTTGGGTTGCTGAAATTCACTCAAAAAAACAAGCCCAAATCTGGGGGACAATTACCTTGACTGCTCTTAGTAAATTTCTTGCTGATTCATTAAACTGCAATTGCTCTGATTGCTCTGGACTGCAAACTGATAGTGACAGGCAAACGAGTAGGTACAAATAGCACTTTTTTCAGTTAGTCTAGCAAGCACATTGCTGCCATGATTCTGAAATTGTGAGGAACATTTAGTACAACAAAGAACATTAAAATTTACATGTATATTTACTTCATGACCATATAGGTAAAAACAGGTTTTCAAGGGACTGCAGCGATGTGGTGAGCAGTTTTTAAAAACTTGTAAAGTAGAAGAACTGAGTTTTTGTTATGGAAAATAAAAGATGAGTTTTTTGTTTTACTTCCATGGACAAAGCCCCCACAATCCTCACATGAACTGTCTTCAGAAACCACTGCTTTCAATGACATAAAATCACATCTTGATACAACCCAGGTTAAGGTCTAATTGAAAATTTTGTCAACAGCAACTAGATGTCAAGCAAGATGTTAATATTACATTTCTTAAAGATTTCTAAATTACTAACAAATGTAAAGAGCTATGCATGGTCAGGGCAAATAGCTGTGATCAGTTCTCATCGTTACAGCTGCATTTCAGAAATCATGTTATTTTTTCCACTGCCTCATTCCTTGTCTTCCTCGCTTCTTGTCACATTACCTCTTGAACAAGTAGCCGATTTTGCACTGGAAGCTATTGTGGAACCGGTCAGAACTTTTAGGCCATTGATGTTTATAGTTCTGTATTCGCTCTGGCCAAAAGCTAGTTTTTCAGCTAGCAGGAGGAAAAGTTTTGAGGACTGTTTGTCTGAGGCTTTGAAGAAATACATACATCTGTGTGACTTTGAAAGGGTATGAAGTACATCTTTTATCCATTTCTCAGATCTTTATGACTAACACACTGAACTCCCTAATGTTCTACTGATGTCTTCTTTTCTAAATATTTTTTCTTCTGTTTTTTATATATTTTTTGGCTTCTAAAAATGGAAAATAACATTTATTTTAGCTTATCAATCATTATATCCTTCTTCTCTAAACAAATCATTAATGACAAAACACAATGCCTTTGTGAGTTTGACAGAATGTTTCTGGAGGACCTTCAAGGGTGTGCGCAATAACGAACAACCCCTTAACTCTGTGACAACGCATTGACAGAGTTCGGCCCGACCATGCTGAGTCCTTATGGTGGCAATTATCATATTCAGGGGTTCTGCTACAACTTGAAATGGGTTTTGTTTATGGTCCAACAAATTTGGAACAAAATTGTGGTAACACCTTCAGACAGTTCATTCCCAAACTATGTTTGCCAAAGGATCAGTCACGTTGCGAACCAAGCCAGTAATGTTATACATTTTATAATGCATAACATTACCTCAGTTTTTCTTCTTTGCAAGTTGTTCCTGCTGTTGTTTCTCAGCTTTCCGTTTCTTGTACTGGGCTATCTCGGCCATCTGCAGCCCATGGGCCATTTCCCTGTTGAGACGAAGTGAACACCATGATCACAGCACACACACACACACTCATTTCTGTAGTCCTGCAATGGAATTTTACCCTCCAAAGAAATTATCTGTGTCATTGCTTTTTTAGCCACACTAAAGGTCCACAGTTTTTAAAAGGAAGTGACTGAGAGGTAGGTTAATTTGTAGAATTATTTCACTAGATAGTTTAAACATGACAGATGTTACAATGTTTGACTCAATGAAAATTTTCTCCTAAAAGGTATTACCAATAAGCAGCTTAAGTTTAGTGGTAGATCAACCACCCAGCAAGTCCTTGAAAAACTACAACCAGTAACCCATGTGCCACACTAAGCTTCTTATCAAGTTATCAAAGCCCCTTCCATACCACCCTGAACTGAGCTTCTCCTACAACCAGCTAGGAGGACAGTGTTACAACAATGGTAAGGGTATTCCAATTCATTAAAAGAAAGAAGACCTTTTTTTTTTTGTTAGGTAAGAAAATGCATCAGTATCATGCATCCAAAGAAGAAATGCTAAATTCAATCCTGCTCCAATTTAACCTTAATCTTCTATAATGTTTTCTAAGAATGAATCTGACAGAATTTTTGATGTTTTAATTTCTACTCAGTTTTAGAAAACAAAGATTACCCCAAACTTGAGGTAAGTAGAATGTTTTTATGGTTGACAGTAATTCAGCGAGAGGAGTACTCATTTTGCAATCTGTAAATTATCAGATTAATCCATCAAATCAAAAAAACTTAATTTATCCCAAAGGGAAATTAAATGTTGTTGGAGTATCTCATTTAACTGAGGAGTTGTTGTAGATGGAGATGGTTGTAGACAGGAAAGATCTTCTGTAGCGTTCTGTTTTGCAATTAAGCTGAAGAAGCCTCTGACTGAAGAGACTTTGTTTTCCAGTAACAGTCTCATGAAGAAGATGTTCAGGGTTGTCAATGATTTTCTTGATTTTTTGTAAAATCCTTCTTTCCATCATCAACTCCAGAGATTCCACATTTGTCCCCAGAACAGACCCAGTCTTGTTTATCAGGATGTTAAGCCTTTTTAGGTCCCTTTCTCTGACACTGCTGCCCCAACAGATGATGTCAGAGGAGATGAGACTATTAAAAACAGATGTGTAGAAGATCAGCAACATCTTGCTGGAAAGCTTAAAGGATTTTAGCTTTCTCAAGAAGTAAAGTTGGCTCTGTCCCTTCTTGTTGATGGGTTCACTGTTGCATCTCCAGTCCAGTTTGTTGTCTAGATAAACACTGAGGTATTTACCATCCTCAACCATCTCCATCTCCATTCTCCCATGATGGAAATAGGGGTTGGTCTGACACTGTTTCTCCTGAAATCTACAATCATCTCTTTTGTTTCATTGGAATTTAAGATGAGATGATTGTTCCCACACCATGCCACAAAGCGTTTCACCAGCCTTCTGTACTCGGCATCGTCTCCATTTCTGATACACCCGACAACTGCAGAGTCATCTGAATATTTCTGTAGATGACAGTAATCTGACTTGTACTGGAAGTCTGAAGTGTGCAAAGTGAAAAGGAATGGCGAGAGTACAATCCCCTGTGGTGCTCTTGTGCTGCTTTTCACCTGGTTAGACACACTGGTCATTGATCCAGGCGATTGCTGTGGCCTCCACTTGAGTCTTCTGGGGTTTCCGACAAAGCAGATCAGGCTGAATTGTGTTAAATGCACTGGAAAAATCAAAGAACATGATCCTCACAGAGCTGCCTGCTTTGTCCAGATGACAGTGGGATTGCTGAAGCAGCTGTGTGATGGCATCTTCAACACCAACTCCATGACGATAAGCAAACTGCAGGGGGTTCTGGTATGTGCTGGTTTACTTACACAGGTGGACAGATAGGAGTCTTTCCAGGACCTTCATGATGTACGATGTCAGGGCAACCGGTCTGTAGTCATTGATGTCGGATGGTTGAGGTTTTCTTGGTATTGGAACCAGACAGGATGTCTTCCACAATGGTGGAATCTTCTCTTGGGTCAGGCTAAGTTTAAAGAGGTGTTGTAGAATTCCACAAAGCTGCTCTCCACAGGCCTTCAGGACTCTGGGAATGACACCATCTGGACCTGCGGCTTTGTTCTGCTTCAGTCTCTCCAGCTGCTTCTTCACCTGACTTCTAGACACAGAGAAGTAGGAGGAGGAAGAGGCAGCAGCAACTCCTGATTTGGATAAAGAAAAACTTGTGGAACCAGAAGAGTCCATGACTGAGATAGAGGATAACACATCTGAGGTTGACTGGAAAGCTGAGTCGAAGGAGGATTGGATGTCTGGTTGGCTGGATGCAGGAGGAGATGATGGTGAGCTAGACCTGTTAAAGAATGTGTTCAGTTCATTTGCTCTACCCACACTTACATCAATCAGATAGTCTTCCGGTTTGAAACCTGTGATCTTCTTCATCCCTGACCACACATCTCTTATATTGTTCCTCACCAGTTTACTCTCCACCTTCCTTCTGTACACCTCCTTGCTCTGTGATCTTAACTTTGAGCTGTCTCTGTATACTCCTCAATAACTCTGTGTCTCACTCCCTAAAGTCTCTTTTTTTCGTGTTTAACAATTCCTTCAGGTCACTGATGATCCTGGGTTTATTGTTAGAGAGGCATCTCACTGTTCTGGTGGGGATGATTTCGTCCACACAAACGATTATATGGCTAGTCACAAACTCAGTCATGGCATTAATGTCATCTCCATGTGGTTTACAAAGAGAACTCCAAAACAACCCTGTAGGGCTTCTTCAGCTTCCTGTGACCACTCACTAAGAATGACTGCAGCTTGTCTTTGTTATGTGTTGATGTTCCTTTAGGCAATTCCCTTAACCATTATATGCCTATGACTTTGTAGCATTTGGAAATGTCAATGGGTTATTCTGGCTCTAGTGAAAAATGCTTAATTGACTGTTGTGACAAAAAAAAAATCATGAAGTAAATTCTGTACATTTAACATTTGACATAAGCAATACTCTATAATACCAACCAGGAACTCTAACGCCTCAATCTTCTTCTGAGAAGCAGAAACCCAATGACCAAACACAACTTGACAGCACTCAGTGACACACATACACAGAGGGATCAGAGCAGGCAGTGCAACAGCATGGCACACAAAATGTTGAAGCAAAAGTTCAGCTTCACAGATGCATGGCAAAAAAGTGGAAGTGTGCCATGTGTAAAAGTGGGACACATGTTTCAGTGTCTAGTAAATAAACTCAAACAAAAGTATAAAATTGTCTTGTGTGTTGAGTTGGTGTCTATGTGAGATTTCTTGTTTAAATAATTTTATTTCACTGAAAGTGTATTAAAGCAACGCAAAATAAAGGTTGCAGTTTTGGTTGATTTTGGCAGCCAGTGTGGACAAAAGCAGTATTGTTTTGCTTGAATGAAGACTGCATTTCTCATGAGGACCAGCGGATAGCGTCCTAAAGTCCTGATCTCCCGGTTGCCTGCAGTTCGCTTGAAGAACATTTCTGTTTCCACAGACTGTGTGAAGGATGAACAGCGATGAGGTAAGGAATCTAATTGTTGCGAAACATTGTTATATGATGATGTTGAAAATAAGAAACGGAGGAAGTGACATATGCCGTATACAGTCAGCACATTTGTAGTTGTTTTGTGTGGCAGGGTTCCTGCCATTGTCCTGAAAGTTGCTCAATGCCAGTTAAAGCGATACAGAGCCTCTCGGGCCATGACAGAGCTGTACGTCGATGTATAATCACAAAAGTTATGAAAATATTTAATGAAGGTTAAAAATTTACTTAGTGTTGCTTAAGGACATATTTTGGATGTCATGTTTAAACTGAATTTAATTGAACTTATTTATGTTTTTGAAACGAAATGTATAATACTTTTACAGTTAGTTACAGATCGTATTTTTGTTAAAGAAGTTATTTTTTTACCTTTGAGGCATAAAACAGATAATAGATAGATAAGAGATAATAGTACTGGACAGTAATATCACCTTATTTGTTTTGTGGTAAATCTAATAACAAAACAATAACATTTACTGTTTTTATAGTAAATATTTAACCTAATAAAAAGTAAGGTGCCATGGGCCTGTTAAATTTAATATGAATTCAAACAAGATTTTAAGGTTTTATAAATTATCACATATTGTGATACTTTAAATAGTGGAATAGAATAATTTTTTTTCTGTTCATTGTAAATGATTTTAATTCCCAATGAAAATAACTTACTTGCAGAAGATCCACTGATTAACTGACAGGGATCAGTACAAAAGTGCCTTCTATGAAATGAAAAAAAGGGACTGATAAGGTTACTTTTATGTAGGTATTCAAAACCAGTGCAGGACTCAGAACTTGGACAAAACATGGACAAGGGTGGAAAAATGCTAGCTATGTAAGGAGGTTGGGAAAGGAAAAAACACAAAAAAAACAAAAACAAAACATGGAAAGGGATTTGGAGGAAACTCATCCCTACCTTGACTTGAGTTCTGGAGGAACTGGCAGAGGTTTGGTGAATCCATCTCTCCCTGTAAGCCAGTAGGTTTCTTCTATTCCTTTTCCCTGAAAAAAGATTTTGAGACAAACATTAAGATTTTGTTCATGCTACTAGTCATGTAGATGAAAAAAAAGTTTTTTTGTTGAGGCTTTTTACTTTAACTTCTGAACGTCCTCTCAACTGAAGCTTGTAGCCAAGATTTAGTTCCTGCAGGACCTTTACTGTACTCTGATGGACATGGATCCTGTAGGCTATCACGAAAAAATGTACATTAATTATTAAAACTTCCCAGGTTACCTAGAACAAATAATAAAAACAAAGCAAAAAAAAAAGGGGTGAAAAAAGATGTAAAATGATTTCCATATGGTTCAAAAGACCAATAGGTAAAGTAACAAGTAAATCAGAATTGTTGGCCTGTTGTCTAAAATGTATGCAGGTTTGAAAGAGATTGTAATAAAAAAAGATGTTATTTTATTTGCTAAAAACAGAAATCTGAAAATATTATGTTGTTTTATTGATCTATTCAGATATTTGAAATTTTTTTTTATTATATTGAATTAGAAAGATTTTATTTTCTACAAAAACAGGCTTAAACAATATGCCATCAACTGCGTTTAATTATTTAGAAGTTAATCCACAAACGTGTTCTCTGGCTTCCGTGAACTTACGCAATCCACCAGACTCCATTCGAGAAGCGGTGGTCACCGTGTCTCCAAACAGGCAGTATCGAGGCATAGTGAGACCAACAACACCTGCTACGCATGGTCCTTAAACACATCACAGACATAAAGTAAAGAATTAGACATAGGAGAAAACATTGCATGCACTTACATCCATTTTGTATATTAAGATTTTAACACAAAAATCTGTTATTCCCTATTAATCAACCAGTGGGCTTGAATAGTTTTATCATACATTGTTTCAGATGTTTAAAGGTAAGTACAGTCCTTTCTCAGAGAAAATGTCATTAGATAATTTCAACCATCATAATTAAAGAGAATTTAGCTTTTATTATTCACATGGCTGTTCTACCACAAATGTAGTAAAAACTCACTTTCTATTGTTTTTCCTTACTGAACATGGATAATCACTGTTAATACTGCCTATTAAGGTGATGTCAACAGACAACAAAGTCCAGTGCCTGATTCAGTGCCTGGAAACACACCACAATATTGTTATCTCAGTTCTTTACTTACCCGTATGTAGGCCTATACGTATTCTAACAGGAACGTCTGGCATGTGCCTCATTTTGAAGGTTCCAACAGCACTGAGGATGTCCAGAGACATGTTGGCAATTTCTGCAGCATGCCGGTTCTCATTGGGGACTGGAACACCAGATGCCACCATGTAGGCATCGCCAATAGTCTCCACCTTGAGAGGACCATAAGACACTAAGTAACATTTTAACCACCCAAAATAACACAATTTAAACACAAGAATAACAGTAACCTTGTAGACATCATGGTTTCCTATGATTGCGTCGAACACTGTGTAAAGGTCATTGAGGAGGTCAACCACCTCGATAGGTTCACTGTTGGCTGAGATGGTGGTGAAGCCAACAATGTCGCTAAAATAAAGCGACACATTATCGAAATACTCGGGCTCCACGACTGCTCCCACCATCAAAGCCTCTGCTACTGACCTGATAGAAAATAACCCACAACATGTAAACACATTTAGATCACTACGGTCCACCTAAAAGTATGTTATAAATTAGGAAATAAGAAGTCCTTGCCCTCTATTTTACCTTAAAAAGCACAAATAATACTCACTGGTTTGCTTTCCACATGTATTTATTAGTTAATGAGTGCAAGTGTGTGTCTGGTAACCTACCCTGGAAGCATTTGTGTTAGCAGCTTCTCTGTCTTTTGCTTTTCTATCTCCAGTTCCTCGGTTCGCTCTCTGATCAGCTCCTCCAGGTTAGAAGAGTACTGCTCTAGCATCCTTAGCATTGAGTCTATGATGTTGGTCTTTTTTCCTTTATTGATGTTCTTGAACTGAAATGACAGACCTGTATTTTATTTAACATAAACCACAAATAAAAGTGCACTTTAAAGTAGATTAAAATGAGAAAAAAAGAATGACCTGATCAAATATGTCCTCAAAGGTTGGCCTTTTGTCTGGCTGTTCAGTCCAGCATTGCTTCATCAACTGGATGCACTCCATAGGAGCATAATCTGGACTAACCACTGGACGGCACAGAGGAGGAGGCTTACGCAGCTTTTCTAATATTTCTGAGAACAGAAAGCGTTTAGAATCAATAGGATTTAGTCCATCGGCACACTTGTGTTTTATATGTGTTAGAGTTGTTTGTGAATATTCAGTCTTACAGAGAAACATTGATTCACTCTTTCATGGGAATACACTGTTGTGGAACTTTACATTTAACTTGGAAGCTGTGTTTCATTCCTTTTGTTTTCTACAGATCTAGTCCAACTCACAGTTTTGTTACTTGGATTCCAAAAAGGTTAAAAATCTTTTGGGATAGCGGGGAAATTTCAAAAGACGGACATCTGAGGTATCTTGTCACTGCCATCAGTGGCTGTGTGATTGAACAACTGAAGCTGCAAAAACATATTCTTGCCTTCATCGGAGAAGTCCAGCATGCAGAACGGAGGGCCTCTGATTACAACCTCTTGCATTATGATGGCGAAGCTGTAAACGTCACTAGGTAGAGTCCCATGGAGTCCAGGAGGACCTGCTCGTAGGATCTCTGGAGCCGTCCACAGCAACTCTGCAACGAAAATTAATTTTCCCCCCGTTGCTACTGTTTCTCTGCTACAATGATAGCACAGGGTGCTCTGTTGGAACTGTACAGATCTTGATTTTAGCCATAGTTGGACTGCAAAATGTGTTTTTATACATGCAATGAAGGTTATTAAGCAGAATCAGCGCATCTCTGTTTCAAAAGAAGATTTTTTAATTGTCACCTTCCGGACGTGTCTCAACAAAGGGGAACCTTTGTGACTCCACTACCTCATTGTAGCCATAGTCTGTTACTTTCAGGACAAAACGACCATCTACCACGCAGTTACGAGACTTCAGACGTGTGTGGCACACTCCGCGATGATGAAGGTACTTCATACCCTTTAAAGGGAAAAATATTTACAAACCTGTCAGTTTTCTTAACGTCTCTGTTTGAAATTCTCAGGTTGCCATTCACCTTTATGAGGTCCAGCAGCAGAGATGACTTAAACATCCAGTCGAGTTTGACGTCATTGTTCAGTACCAGGTCCTCCAGGCTTCCTCTGGAGCAGAACTCGGTGACGATGGCAAACACACCGCAGTCGTGAAAGAAGCCCAGGAAAGGGTTGACATTCTCATGACGCATGTCTTTCATCTGCAAGAAAAGACATACTAGTGTAATAAATTTAAAAAAACTGTGGGTTCAATTAAAAAACACTGTTTTAGAGCAAATAAAATTTGCATTTGAAAATAAAAAATGAAGGTGTAAACCAATGTAATTTTTTTATTTTTATTGAATGGTGCAACTATTTTCGGGGCTTCAACTCTCAACAGTTTCACTTACCAGTTCAAAGACATCACTGGTTTTAGGGTTAATGCTGCGAAACCTGCCATCAGGTAATCTCTTCAGCCATGCCCAGTCTCCCTGGTCAGGAGAAAGATCGCTCAATTAAAACTCCTCTATAGGTTTCACACACTGAGTCAGTCCTTTCTATCTTTGTATCACCGGTAGATTTTAATAATGCAGAAAAAATTCTCTTCGCTACTCTAACAAATGAGAAAAACAAGAAAGCACATCATTTAAGTAAGATGGTTTCCTAATCAGAATCACTTTGTTTCGCCATTTCAAAGTTTTCTTGGCGTGAACAACACGTGAATCACATGTAACAACTATCCAGACCACTTACAAAAAATAAGCTGTGAGAGATTGAAAGAAAAATAAAGTAGATTAAAACAAAATATGCACTATGAGGTAGGTTTATATTAAATATTGTTTATAAAGAGTAGTAGAGGTGTTGATTTTTTACAATGTAATTATTGGTTTTTACTTTTTATTCAATCAGAAAACAGCATTAAGATTAAGAGAAATGCTTTGCGGAATCTGAAAGTCCTGCACTTTCCAGGTAGTTAGTCAAGTAGTTTTACCAATGATTAGTATATAAAATTAAATAAAAAGGAGATGAAGGATTAGATCTGAAAAACTAACCACCTCATATAAAACACTTTATAACAATAGATTGACCACAAACAGAAACTTCAATCAAAACCACATCCCTATTTACCACTATTAAAACATGTTCCGAATATAGAGTAAATCTAGAAATCTGACCTCAAAAATGACAACGTTTGAATTTTCGTATGTGGCCGGGGACTGGGATGAGGCTGGAGTGTTGAGGCTGCGGTCAGACATGCTCTGGCCCCCGCTGGTCCGGCTGTCATCTAGGCTCAGCTTCTGTGGACAGCAAATGATTTACAGTTTGGACAAATGTCAGGGGTAAAATCTTACTAGTCCATGGATGTTTTCTAATAATATTAAAAAAACATTAAAGCATCTTGAATTGTATTAAATTATTGAATTTTTACAAAACACACAACGATAGTCAACCTTGTTACTAAGTGATGGGTTAATAAAAGTGACATCTTGGAGTGTAAGCAGGATCTTGTTGCGACCTCTGACCATTCGAATCTTATTGATGCGCCGCCTGAGTAGGAGGCAAGAGACATGGGATTCAAAACACGCTGAAAATGATGTCACCTTGATTTCAGCTGTGTAAACTTCCTGGCATATTCACTGGTTGGTGATTTTATACCTGATGCAGTAGAGGAAACCTACTGCGAAAACAGAGGCGGCAATAGACCCAAAGAAAATGCAAAAGGTCAAGAATAGATCCACTCCTGGAAAAGAAAAGAGACAAACAGACATTAACCTACAGTACTATCTAAAAAGCTTTTTTAATTTGAAAAGGGAGCTTTGGTCAATCCATATGAGTTTATAAAGTATACTCCGGCCTCATGGGTCCCTCATTGTAAACCCTGATTAATGGTTTTGTAGGGTTGCCCACCTCCTGAGCAGATGACTCCCGGTGTAAACCAGCAGGCAGCATCCTTCCTGGGTCCATAGCCTTGTGGGAAGTGAATGTCTCGCCCCAGGAAGCGAACCATCTCCATGTCAATCCTGCCGTTAAATAGTACATTCAGTAGATGAATGGAAGTAACTGCCGTTTATGAAGCTATTCATTCTCTGAGGAGTACTAAAATAATAGTGACAGTTATGAGTTTGAGAAATACTAGAGCTGAGATGCTATGCTCAATTTGTCTATAGATCAACCTGGACTAATAGACCTAATCCTGTTTTATAGCTGCTCCTTGGTAAAAACAACAGAAAAAAAAGAAAAAATACCTGTTTTTAATTGCATATACATATACATTCATAACCAGTAGCAACAACTACATCTCAACATCTGTACTGGTTTTCAAATGCTATCAACAGGGATTTTCTTTCTAAAGCAATTCAAAAGAGTAATGGTGGTAAATTGCTGTGGCTCAGATGAACCGTCGCTGATTTTCTTCCTCATTTCTGAAACATGACACATTTTTTTGTATACTTGCTGAAATCTTACAAAGTGCTCCAGCATGCATGTTTTTTTTAGTGCATTTTTTAATTGGTATCGCTCTCATAAGAAATCTTTAAATACTATCTTAGCTAAGACGTACTTGTATGTTGGCATCAGATTCAAGGTAGACCCATCTGTGTCCAGGATGAGATATTCCAGCTGAACAGCGCCAGAGCTGCTGGTTTTAATACGGTGGCTAAAACCCTGTAAACAAATGACTTGAACGTCAGCCCATTTAAAACCATGTTAATTATAAATACATTTGAAGGACCAGAGAAATGAAAGTTTCGCTCGAGTCTTCGTACCTGGAAATCCAAATTGCGTGTACATTGTGCAAGGTTTCCTCCAGACATCCATGCTTCGGACTCGCGAACACAATGCACTGCGTGAGCCATGAACAGAACTGAGTTGTAAATAGTACCAAACAGAGGGGAAACCTGAAACATTAAAAGAGATGCCAGTTTTAGAGACCATTCCAAACTCCTATTTGTTGATAGACTTTAAAGGAAAGTGTACCTGCTGGGGTTTCAATGTCCTTGCCACCTCTGCTCTCTCCATAGCTTCTCTGTAGGCATCATAGAATGACACCTGGGGGGAGTCGATGGTGATAGTCAACATGGCGTCATAAGCCCGCAGGAGTTTGCTGTTGTTCTTCACAGCTGGGTAGGTTGCATTGAGGTACGGCAGGCTGTACAGCAAAGTGTCATAAGGTAGAAACACCAAGGAGCCATCGATCATCTGCATGTCGTAGGCCGTTTCCAAAAGTAGCTTCTGGGCAGAGCCGCCAATTAGTACCGAGTGCATGCAGAGGATCACAGCTAGGGCAGAAAGGGACAAACAGCCTCAAAATTGGTTTAATACAATTTAAAATGTATTTTAGGCGTAATGGATATATGTTTATTTACATTTTTTGTGGTGAAGTACTAGTCTCAATTGTAGTGACTGCCATGTAATTTTTTTAGAGCTATTCTTTGGTTGCAAAACATTTTTTGCAGTACCTTCTAAATAGGTTTGGGTAGGGTTTGTGTCTTCTGGAATAGAAAACGCCGTGGCTAAAAGTGATTTTTATAACAAACTAATGACTAACTTATAGTTTGATTATTCACCCTGAGGGTGGCATTAATATTTTTGCTGATTATTTATTGAACATTGAGACTCTCAGCTGCTTCCATTCACCACCACTTTGTTTTACAGGATCAGTTCCTGTTTGACTCAAACAAAAACATGCCCCACATTACAGTAATCCTGCTGGTCAAAACCAAAACAGAAAGTAAAATGTCCATCTCGTTAATATTTGTGTTGGTTGAAATGTAGTGTTAGCAAGCAAACACATTAACAAATGAAATGGAAACTGGACTTGCCACATAATGCTTTTGAGTTTTTGATTCAAATTCTGGTTCGGTAAGCATCCAAGCTACAAGTTTTAGACGGCATTTCTTCTTAACTTCTGGTCCTCTTTGGACTTGCCAAATAGATTTCAAATCTTACATTGGCAATAGAGGATGGCATTCCTTGTTTCAGGAGATTGAGCTAATTTTTTTGTTTCAAACAGACTTCTATTTATATTTTAAATATTTCTTAACCAAAGACCTTTAAATGTACATAAGTAAAGAGGAAAGAGGGGCAGAATAACATAATTCGATTTTTAAATTGTTCAGTTTAATTATAGTCACTGAGCCAAACATTGTTCCTTGTCCAGTGAGCATCCCATACCCTTGTCAAGGAAGTACCATTGGTTTTACCTCGTATTTCTGACATCTTGCGTATTTTCGCCAGGGTTCGCCGGATGCCATGGGGAGTATTTTCCATTAAACTGACAAATCTGACATTCAACCCATGACTTCTTAAAGAGTCTGCCACCTAGACATGACAGTACATGTGCTTGATGAACATGTATAAACTTAAGAAGCAACAACAGAAAAACAAAAACATATTTGGCATAATTTATCCTTTGCATGGTGGTAAAAATATACAACAACTTTAAATTTCTGGATAAAAACATTCAGACCTTGGTTGCTGTATCCATCCAGATTTCTTCTGAAGAAGAGATGATGCCAATATGAGCCCACCTGAAGTAGCTCATGACACTGTGGAGCACTGCGGTGGGTTTGGCCATGGATCGGGCCAATGTTGGATGGCTCCGAACATCATCCAATTCATAGCCAACACAAGCCCAAGGAAATATTGCCTTACAGATGAGAAAAAGCAGAAGAAAACAGAATCCTTAACAACAGAAGGTATGTGCACACACATTACCTCCTGGGGTCAGTATTTTGCCACATACTTTGTTCCAGCCTTTGCTGAGCATTGAAGCAGCATCACAGTATCCAGGGTTGACTGGCCCAATGTACCCTGAGGCCTTGGTGTGAAAACCCACAAATGCCTCCAGCCCTCTGGATGTTTCACAAGGCTCCTAAAAAAAATAGTTAATCAGCCGTTAGCATAGCCATTCTATACCTAAGTCAATGCAACAACAAACCGAGGGATCTAACAAACATCCAGTTATTAAAGAATTTATTTTGACTGCACCTGCAGCATGGCATAGCCAAATGTAGCAGCATTGGCAAGTGAGGGGTCTCTGTTGATGCGGTTTACCGCTAGCTGTGCTGCAACATTCGGTAGAGCCTTGGCGAACAGAGGGTCACACCCCCACGGCCCCACCACTCCGACCTTAAACCAGATCGCATGTGCTTGACATGGTAGGGTGCACAGGGCAGTTAACAGGGTGATGAGGGTCCTTAGGAGACCAGTCACATGTGTTCGGGGAAGGCGGTGGTCATTTAAAAGTGGAAGAAGCGAGCAATGGCATCGGGTTGATGAAGATGCTGTTGGTTTATGATAATGGAGGAACTGGGTGACATCGGAAAGTGGAGGGTTTTTCTGCTGCTTGCATTCCAGAGGTAAATGGAGGAAGGCTTGTTGGGGTTGAAGCATCTCAAGTCTTTCAAACTCCAGTATTCAGTAGAATTTAAATAAAGAAATTTTCCCCTGAAATGAAGAATACATTTTTTAAAGTAAGATCTGTTTATTGTTTATATACTGTCATCTATGTTGGACTTTTTAATTGGCAAAATTGGTAGACAGATTGATGGTTACCTTTTATTTCAGATTTAAATTTACTTGACTGTCTTTCAAAACATTTATAGAACAGAGTGCAAAGCTAAAAGATCTAATAATTTATTGGGTCAAAGCCATTTAATCAAAAACTTACAGGAAACAAGTTATGTTTACCTGGATATACCGGATACCTCCATAAAACATAATTACATGATAAATAAATCTAAAGCACACAGCTTCAATTATATGATTATAATTTATATTTTACAATTTGTTCTGTAGGTGTCATAATTAATCATGAAACATCCTACCATACACCGATGAGATGGACAGCTGATTAGTTTTGTCCAAGATGCATTTTCTGACCCCAATGACCCAAAGAAGAACAGATTTCAATATTACTTCTTTTTAGACACAACAAACTTAAAAAAAAAATTTGTCCAGTAAACACTAGACTAACATTCTTAACCTAGCAGGTTCTCTACATTTTGACCACGCAACCCTGTAAATCTGTATGAGATGACCTGCTCTGAGTCTAGGACCTTGCCTCACAGATTATGTCAAATCCAATCAGAATCTCCTGAGGTATAAGCTGCAGGTATTGAGCAGGAGAAATATGATAATGACTTATATCACTGTCAGTATAATACTTTCATGTACTCTATACCTTTAGTCGATGCCTGGTTGAATTAATGCTAGAAATTAAATTTATTTTACATTATTCTATTAATGTAATGTTGTTAATTTTAGAAATAACTACATGGCAAAAGTACAGAAATGTCTTTTTGTTGTCAACATGAAGGATCCTGTAAACTTTGAAAAACTCTCATTTTTTGATAGGCCTGTCCATTTATTCAAAATTGGGTCAGATCATTCTCTATTTGAATGCCTGTAAAAAAAAATTCAGTTACTGGATAACGTATTGGAACCTCGAAGAATTGAGTTGATAGGAAGGTCAAAAGCAAAGGTGGTCTATTAACTTTCTATATTATACAAAATATATTTGGATGATACTTAAATGGAGACAGAACACATGTCTATAAACCATATATACAGGAAACGGTGCTGGACAAGGGCCAGGAGGATAGTAAAGGACTCCACTCATCCATGTAACGGGCTATTCTCCTTGTTACCATCTGGGAAGCGGTTTCGTACCATCAAACATAAAACGGAGAGTGTGAGAACAGGCTTTTTCCCACAAGCTATTCGAGCCCTCAACGGAAATAGCATTTTGGACTGATCTACAGCAAAGTCCTATTTATATGTATATGTTTGTGTATATATGTGGACATTGGTATGTATATATAATTATATCCGTGCACACTGTCATATGTATATGTACGTATATGTATGGATGGGGTTTATATTATGACATCTACCACCTATGTAGCATCATGTTGCACTATTTTGTCACCTTAGACACTGGTTCACTTTATATGCCATTTTAAACAATAATGGTAACTCTACAATGTTTACTTCACTTTAACTAGTTCTTTTAGTTCTTTAGATACATTGTTAATTTTTCTTATATTTCTTTTATCTCTTTTTTCAATTGTAAATACATTCTTTTGGCTTTTACAAATTTTTACCTACTTTGTATTTAGTTAATTAGTGTGACGGAGCAGTCACAACAAAGCATTTCACTGCAAGTTGTACTGTGTATGACCATGTAGGTGACAAATAAACCTTAACTTGAACTTGAACTATAGGATATTAAACTGACCAACATTTAAACAACCTTAACCCTAAATTATTTTTATAAAATTGCTCTTCCAAATTCACTTCCTATGTGTTTTAGGCGTATCTTGGTTTAAAAATCCTCATTTGCCTTTTATGGTTAATTTAAAAGCTTCTCAAGATGTAAAAATATTAAAGAACTAATCATTTTGTTTTAATCTGGTAAGTTAAAGCTAAATAAATTTGGATATCCATTTGTCTACACCTGGAATGCAACTGAAAACCACAAACTCTACTGAATGAAACTTTAAAACACATAAAAAAATTATCTTGCTAAGCATACCTCAATCATATTGGAAAATAAAATGAAAAAAACTCTGAAATACTGAAGCAGATATCCTGTATAACCAGCTGCAGAGACGTTTGAGCATAATTTTTGCTTTTGTCTCAATGTGAGGAGACTTGAGCAGATAGCTTTGAGGAATACAATGTATATATATGACACAATCCAGTAAACCTGAAAATACTTTTGCTTCTATGAACCAAATTAAATCTGTTCTTAAGTTTTTAAACACTGTATCTCAGATTTTTTCAATCGTCCATTTTTTTTTTACGATAGAAAATTATTTCGTAATATTCAAACTTCCATTAGTTGTAAATTGTATTAATTTTTTCTGGATTTCATTTTATTTAGTATTGCAAAACGTGAAAAATAATACTTACACATATAAATAGTTTATTAAAAAGAAAAAAGCTTCGCCTTTTGCATCAGAACTACAATTTAAATGAGATAAGTCAATAACACACTCTCTGCAGCACTGAGGTCTTTTGAAAACTAGAGGGCAGTAGAAAGAAGAAACAGCTACCAGCCACATTGGTGGATGTTTCCAGGAAATCTGGTGCAACTCTAGTGGGGCGGGAGAGATTTAAGGAGAAGATTTGGCCTCAGATCTTTGGCATCTAGTTCTTCAGCTTGTTGACTAACCCCCCCACCCCCCTGTTTGTCCGCTGACGTCTCCAGGATTACTGCTTTTCATTTCTATCTAGTAGGCTTTACTTCTTCTTTTGAGCCTTAAAAAGCCAAACAATGGAAACAATAAGAAAAAAAAATCTTTTTCATTTTATTGCTTTTTTGTTTTTATAATTAGCTTTTTTGACCTCAACTCTAATCCCTGCGAGAGAATCACATCAGCTTTTCAGCAGTTGTTTGCATAATAAAGTTACATCACCTCAGACTGAACGAAGACAAATCAGGCCAGATGTGAAGTCTCGACCTGCCAGATAAACTCACTGACTCTCTCTCTGCAATGCACACACTCTGCCCTGTCAAGCGCTTTCATATAGGTTTTCAGCTATTGTTGAAAGCTGCTTGCAAAATTATATTCAAACTTTACCCGCATTAGTTCGTGATCCGGCTACGAACTTTAGGAGGGATTTTAATGTGATGGACCAACACAAACAGTGGTTTGCTTTTTAAGTAAAAGAACTTTTGCGCTTTTTCTGATTATTAAACAAATTGTTCCAAGGGTTTAACATCTCACAGGGCGCTTTGCAAGCCATCCTACCAGAATGGAAACACTGAGGCACAACTGCAAACATACCAATACATGGCTGTCCACTTAAATTTACAGGCGAACTCTAGAGGGGCTGCAGATCTCCAATGAACAGGTGTGCAAGCCTTTCTAAATGACAGCTACAATCTGATCTTTTTGATAAAGTGGTAAGAAAAAAATGATTATATTAAAAAGTTTGTCACAGGCGAGATTAAAACAGGATGCTTATGTCCAAAATGCTATGAAAACACCATAACCACAGTAAAAAGTTCAGTAAAAATGTATGAGTGCGAGTCGTTTAATTTGAGCTAAATAAAGAGCAACTCTGATTGGGCTGACGTGTGAAACCTGCAGTTCCTGAGCCAATAGCCAGCAGGTATTTGAATCTTACACAAAAGCTCTTGATAACTTTTGAGAAAAATATAAATAAATAAAGAACTAACAGTGATGGATTTAAACATATATATATAAAAAAAACAGTCAGGTTTTGGTATTTTTGTTGTCATTCATATCTATTAAATTGCATTGACTTTCATTACATAAGTTAGCCTAAATCTCATCAGTATTATTTCATTTCACGACTGTTTTTCTTATCATTTATTTTGAAAATGTTTTCACGAATAACAAAATCCAACAACAACAAAAAAGACCCACTGTTTGTTTTTATCCGAAAGTTCCTCTTTTAAAAATCGTTCTTTGGATCTAAGGGTTGCTGCCGGTTACCCCTGAACTACAGGCTGGGTTGGAACTTCGCCTCTTGACAAAAATATCTAAAACTTTCCATAGCAATCACAGAAAACCATAAACAAATCATATTTATGGGTTAATACGGTCTAGATCTTTCTGTGGGAGGATGTGCAAAGATTCTTTCCATCTAGGCTGACTGCGCTTGAGTTTTTTGGGTTTGTTTTTGCTTGTTTACATCCATCTCATAGTAAACTTAAAAGGAAATGAGCTGAAGCTTGTAGGTGTCCTTTAACAAAATGTGGGAAAGTAAGTTCCAGGCTTATCTGTTCTTAATGCCTGCTGGCTGGATTAGTCAGACGGTTGAATCATCAATCTAAGACCCGGCCTAAAAGGCTGAAAGCTTTAGGAAGAATTATTTCATTGGATTTTAGGTTTTCTGATTGTACAGCTTAAAGCGGATACAACTTGCCTAACCAACCCAAAAAGACAGTAGCTCTGTAATAAGTAGGTTTGCTTACCATTCAGATAATTAGATAATGTAACAGAACGTGTTATACAGAACACACAGTCCTTGTAATGGTTGAACTTAAGGTACAGTTCTGCGTCACATGGTGTTCATGAACTTCCACCCACAGGGTCACGTACCATACAAAAGCTCCCATCATGACCAAGTGTTGAACCAAACGGCCACTTAGCGTTCACTGATGGAGGACCTGTCGCTCATAAAACGCACCGGAGGAACTCTGTGAGACCTCAGAACAAGACGAGGGATGCTCTCAAATTCCATCTGCGTCCAGATCTCTGGGTCTGATACAGGATTACCGGGGAGGGTTTCGTGGAATAGCAATGGCAGTGAGACTTAAACAAGTTTGGAACTTAGCTCCTCCCCCGCTTATTGCTTGCTTAGATTCTAATTGGTTTGAAGGATTTACTGATGAAACAGACAAGCCCCAAACCATGACACTCGCACCTCCATCCTTCAGAATAGTTTCCATGTAGTTTCTTTTGTGCCGGATTTGTCCAAATGCTATAATATCCAAGTAATTCTGTCTTAGACTCCTCGGTGCAACAAGCACAGCTCCAGGAGTCCTGCTGTTTCTCCGATTGCTCATCCGTACACTTTTACATCAACACTTTTGCATCAGCAACGTTAAGAGACTGCTGTAGATCCTGTGATCGTGTCGTACATGTCAGCAGGCTTTAATAATGTTATCTTAAACCATAACAATTTGGATGACACAGTAATGAAAGCAAATTGAGTCAGATATGCTTATTATCTGACATCTTTGAGAAGAACATGACCATAATCACATCTTTGAGCCTCAGTGAAGGAGTACCATTTCGTCTTGGCAGGTCCAAAGGTGCAGCCCTCCCCCCAAAAAATAAATAAATAAATAAACAATTCACTTCTCTAATGGATGAATGGTGGATAAATCAGCTGGCCTGACTCTCTGCTGCTTTCCATCTCAGCCAGTTTACTTTGGAGCAACAGAGAGTCGTATGTGTGTCAGGGGAACAACCTTCCTCGAAAGGGCGAAATTTATTAGTGGCCTATTCCCAAAAGTAGAGGTCACAGATGCAAGCTCAAGCCCTCATGAGGACTTTTCTGTAATCTAACGGGACACACGGTTTGTACATCTCACTGACAGTTTCATAATGGTTGACTTTTTTTGGCTCGCCATGCCGTTCATCCATCAGATAGCGTCCGGGAGGTGGCTGGGTAAGTGGCCTCCAAGCTCACAGTAAACAGAAACACAAAGTTGCTGTGGTGATTTTCTCAAGCATCGCACAAATCCTACGGATATCTAATGGAAAACACAGAGATAAAGCTCTGACATATGTCAGCAGGGGTGTCAAAAGAAAGCGAACGGATTGGACGGCACACCAGAACTGCATAATTTGCAGTTTTTATAGGGGGGAGGAATCTTTTTAAGCAAATCTCCAAATGAACTTCGTCTCTTGTTTTTCTTTAGGAATTTTTGTACAAACTTAGTCGAATGTCTTATATCTTTCATGAATGCAAGGATATTTAATTTTCTCCATTTTTTTTATTAAATGCTTGATTTTTTTTACTTTGTGTCTTTCATGATTAATAGCTTTTTTAACCCTGGATCAGTTAAACGTTTGGTTCATTTTTTTTTTTTTTAAGAAGTTTTTATTAGTTTCAGTCAGAATTCCAAACAAAACCTAAATTGATCACAAATTAGCAAGTATTTTTTTCCAGTCTGCATCATTCTGTACAAAAATACAACATAAGAAATTAAAGACAGAAGAAAAAAAAAAACATTTATAAGATGAAATTCCTATTTTTATATAGGTTGAATGATTATGTGTTCAAAATGACAGCAAATTATTTTACTGTTACTCAAAAATGTCTCTTACTTGCCATAGATTCTGCTCTGTTTAAGTCAGATGAAGCAACGATGAGGCATTAAATTGTCATCAGCGCAACGCATTTTTAATCGCGAACACAAACAAACCGGTAGAAACACTCACAAAACAGCAGATCCTTTGGTTTCTCAAAGCAGAAACCTGCAGAAACAATCGTAAACGAGCAAAAATCAGCTCTAAAAGAACACTTTTTGAATCAAATCTGCTGATTTTCGAAAGGAACACTCAACACTGATTGTTGCAACCCAGCTTGATAAGCAGTGACAAAAATGCAAGGAGATACAAACTGTGAAACCAAATCTGCATTAGAAGAAATCAAGAGGTTGGGACAAGATAGTTTTTATTTTTCTCCATGCTCATACTATTTATTTATCTCCTGCTCAACAAAAATAAAAGGGGATTAAAATGTATTTGTTTTTTTCTGATATTTCTTTTATGTAAGTTAGGTACTAATTTGATGTGTTATGATGAGACTTCATTTTCTATTTGGCAAAGATGGGTTAAAACCCCCAAAAAATGTTCGACTATTGTAGATGTGCCACAAATTAAACATTAAATACACGTTATTGTTTGCTAAATTAAATTGTTTGAAATTGTTTGTGTTTTACATATATATAAATATATATACATATATATAGTTTTTTTTGTAGGTTTTTTTAACAATGTTTTTTATTATTTTTTTAGACAAATTCATAAAAAGAAACAGACGTAGAAGACACGGCATCCGTTGTAGAGTTCCAAGAAGAACCCACTGCTGATTTAGATCAACACAAGCCTGACTCAAATTTCACATAAAACTTTCTGTTGGTCCCCAGGACAGTTGTGGTGTATTTTAGGCACATTTAAACTACATTCTACCATATAGTTTGTATCTTATCCTATATTCAGTCAACAACATTCCTAGATGCTGCTGTAATTTAGCGCTCTTTAAAACCCATTGCTTCAGCTTATAAAGAAGAAGCAAGTAATGACAGATGTTGGAAAGCTGAATCTTTTATTTGAAAAAAAAAAGACAAATATAGAAAGTCAATGCTGAATAAGCTGTGATGTTCTAGGTTTTGAAGTCCCTGCTGAATGTTCTGCTCTGTTTCATGTAACGCTGCTTGAAGATGAGAGACAGAGTGAAAGGCAGTCTTGAAGATGGGAAATGGGCGGCTAAATAGGCGGCCCACTGGGAGCTCCGCAGCCAGGAATAGAAACAACAGACCTCACATTGTGCTCACGCATAAACTCTGCACCAGCAGGAGTGTAGCAGTACACAGAAACAATACAGGAACTTTAAAAGCTTTAGTTTGATCTTCTCAAAACTCTTTCCGGAATGATGTCTGAACATCCTGCACGCTTTAACCTCTAGTTCGGGAATCAGTGGCTGTTAGGGTCAAAGTCTATTATTTAATGCTGATAAATTTCCTGTTTGTAGTAAAGAATGTTTAGGAGATTCCCAATCAGTTTCTAAAAGCCTAAAGCATGTTAAAAAATATCCAAAACATTGCACAGAGAGGGAGGAAATTTAACAACCTATGCCCTGCCCCAGAACCTTCAATCCAAAAACCGCCAACTGTCTATAATCTTATTGTAAGAAAGAATACTCCTATGGATTGTCTTGTCTTCGTTGCTCGTTTGATCACGTTCAATGTGTATCTCTAGTTGTTTTTTTTCCTATAACCTACGTAAAGAGCTACACCTTCATGGTTGAAAAGCGACGTTCAAAAACTATTTATTCAGCTTGACTGATGCATAGACTTTTTTCAGTATGTCAGCGCTTGAATACACAGACAGCACAGATTTGTTGAAGAAGGTCAGTGAACAATCAGCATCCTACAGGTCACGAAACAGAGCAAATAGGTAAGGATGGGTTGGGGCATAAACACCATCTTAAGCTTTGGTTATTTCAGTTCAGTCCATGATCTGAAAATTGAGAGAGTATGACTCAGAGTTGTCTGTCCGCCAAAAACCAACAGGCTGGGAAACATAGCTTCAATCAGAAATGGATTCTTAAGAGGAACAGCAGAGATCTGCAGTTCAGTTAGGAGAATTTTCCGACAGGACAACTAGTAGACGTTTAATACACAGATCTAGTCTTTACTAAAGATTGCAAAACACAGAAACCATAGCTGAGAGAAAGCAGGAGGAAGTTTTTAATTTAAACAATACAAAAGACACAACTGGTCAGATGTGTCATGATGGGTTTTAGGTTCTTCAGACCCACAAAGGCAGAGACACTCAGAAGGTTCGTTTATGATATTTATTGAAGGGGGGTAGTGACACAGGTAGGGTTTGAATCCAGCGGTGACTTCGGAGAGGGTGGTCGTGATGCGGGAGTGCGAACGGCAATGAGTGGCGGAAGTGAGCGGGAGGCTCAACGCAGGATACCG
>JAVLVB010000373.1:384565-399277 GCA_032876305.1 Orestias chungarensis
ACAATAAAAAGAACACCGGGTGACATCTCGAACATCCGTCTCTCTTCACTCCACATTTTCCAACCACTGGTAGAATTTCTTTCCTGCCTGCTACATATTTTTGGAGCTTTAAGCATCAAATTTCACTAAGGGAACAAAGTGCAGGCCTATAGCATGTGAACCGAAAGAACAGCCCACTATTACACATAACTTCATGTCCTGGTAAATAATTATCCCCATAACTGCTTAAGGACTGCCAGTCAGACTTGTAACCAGGAAACAAAAGCTATCCAAGTCATGCAGAACCTCCAATCAAAACAATGTGCCGATATCCTGATGGTTTGAGCCTCAAAGAGCGACAGACATAAACGAGCATGAGTTGGAGCTTTAGCATTCAATCTGTGGGGTGTTGCTTACAAAAACAACTTAGAAATAAAAAATAAAAACAGTTTTTAGGTGAATGTACTTTTTTCATGCTTTAACATTGAGAGCCACATAAGAGCACACATCAAATCACACAACAACCAGAAGTTTCAATGTATAATTGGTATTCGATGTGATGCACTAACGTCAAGTAATTTTGAGTCAATGCAGCCTAGAAGCTTTTATTGCTTGTTTACATCCACATATGGTACATCTCTATCAGTCTGAATATTTTGAGTTTGTTATCTGCTTTTTATTGCTGGGATCTTACTTTTATAGTATTCCTGATTCATCATGTATTTTTCTCTGCATGTTGGGTCCGATCACTACTAAATCATGACATTTAGGGACAGAACAATCTTATGAATCTTTGAAAAGTTAGCTTGAGCTCTTCACTTCAACGTTCTGTCAGCTCTACTCATCTTGCCAATAAATAAGCATCCCCTCCAGATGATGCTGCCATCACCGTGCTCCGCAGTTGGAGATGCGGTTTTAGTTGTCAGGGTAGGGAGTTTGTTTGTGTTCCAACAATTTCCACTTTATCTCATCTGATAAGATCACATTCTTTATTGTCTATGTGTGTCTGTGCAGTAATATTACCCCAAGCTGTAAATAATAAAAAAAGAGTTAGCCTTTTCTATGGGGATTTTAAACAAAACCATCCAAAGCAGTTCTTACAGAATAAATGTAAGTTCTATGTTTAATTGATTCAGATGAACCAGGAATTTTTAACTACTATAACTTGACTCAAGCAGAACATTTTGTTTCCTTCCATCATTCTTAAAAATTGCAAAAGGCAAAGGCAGATTTTGGTCGTGGGGGGAAAGGGTTAAAAAAAAAAATACAACTAACTGTGACAAACAAAGCTGAATTAGGACCAGTTTAGTTTATCTCCACTCGGGATGGTAACTGAGGTAAGAAACATCCCCATAGCTCATTGTTAGAGAAGTGAAACAACATTCTTAGCATGAGTTTAGCACTGTAGCACCAATTAGTATCGGTATTAACAACTTAGTTTAATTTATGATATTTTTTGCCCTTATTTGTAACACTAACTGTTCTGGGTGATTTGTTACCGACATTCCTGGCTCATTGGACATGCAGCGTGGATTACTCACTCCTGTTTTCCCGGCTGAGCTGTTTAGTTTATCTGTTGCATTACTGTAAGTCAACTGTTTTGCTTCTGACTTCAGCTATGAAATTAAACCATCAATGAAATGTTATGGAGCTGTTCAGACTTTGCTCTCTAACAGAGATGTCTTTAGTCAGGCTGTATTAGGTTTGGTTTTCTTTTAAAGACCTTTATGCAAGTAAACTATTTAAATATCCTTTCACACTGTCAATGTATCGAGACCTAGCTGTTTATTGAAACCAACTTGCAAGGCAAGATATCATTAATTGAAAAAGCGCCCAAGAAGTCAACAATAACTTTTATGGGAGCTGGAAGAAAGACGCTATTGAGTGAAAGCACGAAGAAATCCACAGTTTAATACAAGAATATTAAAACATACTGCAATCTGCTCAGGTCAGTGGAGACAAATTTGTAGTATATCAACCCCTCATTCATTGCAAGTCTGCATGATATGAGCAAATATGATGACAACTGTAATATATGTGTATTTTTTCAACTGAATCTTTCTCATCTTCCTCATTGAAATATTCCACTTTGGTCACTTGAGTCTGGTGTGAGCATCTGTTGTCCTCCGAATCTGTCGGTCTGGTTAAACGTTACATTAGGATGACAAATGCAAGTTGACAACACTGACAGTACATCAAGAAAACACGTAATACACTCCAAACATCACTTTTTGATATTCACGTTGCTCACATGGATAACGCAATGATGATGCATTCTCAGTATATTATGCAGACTTAATTTCATGCTCTGAAAAACCAAACTTAGACAATCCCGCAAAGTGGGGCTTCATGCTTCATGGTGTGGGAAGGATTTTAACTTTAAAGTTATGAGTCAAATTCACAAGTATGCACAGCTCAGTTTTGGTCGATATCATAAAAGCCAAACTAAATGTATCATAGTTTATATTTAGGACATGACAAGAATAGACGAAAAAGCAGAAACGTATAAATAAATATTAACTAGAGATATATTTTTTAAGTCATTAGACACCCCCCCCCCCCTGACTGATGCAAAACTCAATAATGCTTTATTAAACCAGCTTGTACTCTGTATGAATGACCTTTTCTAAAATATAGTGTTTTTGTGAAGCACAAAGTTCCCAAAATGATGTAATATTGTGTTTACTGTTCCTGGAGAGCATGAATTACATTCAATTTGGACTTGCAGCACTTAAAAAGTGCGAAAGCTTATAATCACTTCTTAAAGAGCATAATGTGGAAATCCTCTTTAGCTGAGTACTTTACATATTTAAATGTGATCGTTGTTGTCACCTGAAGCCAAATCACGGGAGAGTTTCTACTTTCTGTTTTGAGTCAAGCTGTGCAGTTTGTCGCCCCCTGTCGTCCAAGGATGATAACACTTTATTTACTCCTATTCCACCTCATATTTTAGACAGTAATTGCTTCTAAAAGCACGCTGCGTGCCACTCTTACAACTTTATTCTTTTTGTTCTTCAATCAACATTTTAACCCCCGACATGCATCTCGCATTTGCCATTTGAAGAGGGTCAACCTCCCGCAGCCATACCGGTTTTCCCGACGCTGCTGGCTCCCAGCACCGCGATCTTCACCGTCCTGCTGGGGACGCAGTCCAGCAGAGGATGCTCCGGGATGGGCAGCAGCAGGAAGCTGCCAGACCCGCTGCTGCTCATGTTTCCCGGAGCGGCTTCACCAGACAGCCGCATCTATGGCTCCCGCTTCTGACCCCAGAACTGATCAGATCCTTCTGGGAGCCCAAAAAAAATTCATTTAAAAAAAAAAAAAAAACATCACAACAAATCCTTTATGATCCAAGGAAAATATATGAGAATAAACTCTCCCTCTCTCTCTCTCACTCTTTTTAGATTCCAACAGCAACAAAACTCCCCCCCCCCCTGTTCTTCCTGGAAACGACGGAGGCTTGGAGCTAATTATTCCCAGTGATCATCCCGAGGTTTTCCCTCCTCCTGATTTTCAGCTCCGCGGATGCATCGGTAAACACGTCCAGCTGGAACAGCTGAGAGGGAAACGAGCTTGTTCCTGGAGATCAGACACCTCTGGCTGAGGACAGAGAGCAGCAGGAGGAGGGAGGGGATGTAGACTCTGATCCTTCCCCTCGGAGATTCCCCAGAGACCTGTGGGGAATTCTGCCTGACTTCCAGGCCTTTGACATAGTAATGTTTTTTTAAATGATGGATTCAATCAAGAATCTCAGTCGTGTGGGTTTTTAAAAAAAAAACCCTTCACGCTATTGATCTGGTGTTTGTCTTTGTGAGATTACTGTTGTATGGAAGCCTGTTAATGTCCGTTGTAGAAGAGGGGAAAAAAAGTTAGATTTTTTGGTCTTGATTTAAGTTGTATGGTAGTTGTGACAGAGTTTATTTATTAATTAAATAAAAATGTTTACAGAAGTACTTTTTTCAAAAAGTTGCAATGATAACACCAACGATTGTGATTTAATGTTCGTCGTTTCAGATGTTACTTGTTTGAATAGAAGACATCCGTTGAATATTTAAAACTATGAAACTTAAACGTGTACTTTATGTTTTTTAAAGTATACAAATATATAAAGGTAAGACATCTTGTTGATAGATAGATGGATGGATGGATGGATGGATGGATGGATGGATGGATGGATGGATAGATAGATAGATAGATAGATAGATAGATAGATAGATAGATAGATAGATAGATAGATAGATAGATAGATAGATAGATAGATAGATAGATAGATAGATAGATAGATAGATAGATAGATAGATAGATGCAATCAACACATTTGGTTAATGAGACACTATAGTTGCTTTCTGACTTTTGAATCTTCGGTTTTGCTAAAGGGATAATTTGCGATTATTTTACAATTGTTGTTTTAAATATTTAGAATGATCAGGTAATTCTACGGTACATTAAGGAAGCGTCGTCTGCAAAGTTTTGGTCGGTATCGCTTTAAAGTGAAGACAAATCACTGGACAGACATGGTGTAGACGTTATTCAGTGTAATACAGTCAGGAATTAATTTTCCACTTGGACTCATTCAACCTGCCTTATTGCGACCGGAGCTGTTATAACTTATATGATTCTATGTTTTTTTGTTTGTTTGTTTGTTTTTCAGTTTTTGCATGCTATATATTTTAGGTAGACAGACTTCAAGGAGATCAACGCTCCACCAGGTAAGGACTTTTATTTAATACTTCACACTATCGAGGGTAATCAAGAAGATACAAAGCGTTTTGCAGCAATGAACCTGTTCTAAGACAAAACAGCATTAAAATAATATTTTTACTATAATAAAAATATAATTTTTACTATGATAAAAATTATATTTTTATTATAGTAAAAATTATATTTTTATTATAGTAAAATATAAAATTATGTTGCGCTACCAGGGAGCTACCAATCTGGCGCCCTGAGAAGAAACCTAAATTAAATTATTCTTCAACAAAAATCAGTCACAAAGACTGGGTGAGGAATGCAGGAAAATCCGAATGTACTATAGAGGGGGAAAAAATCATTAAATTAATAACTACAAACAAACAAAAAAGCAATAAATAAATAAATAAAAAGCAGCAGCAAGCAAAGCCGGCCACTTCTTCCTTGTAATTTCAGAATAAAAGCGACAAAGCATAATAGGTTGGTCGTTGGCCAATTGAAACAATAAATAGATCAAATCTGCATGTCAGTTACAAATGTATTTCATAAAATTATTTCACGAGATCAAAATCTGAATTTGGAGATAACAGCATCAATTACTGAATTTGCGTGAATCTTCTTTTTGCTTTTCATACAAAGGTGTGTTTATAAATCAAGAAAAGAAAAAAGTTTGCAGTTTATCTTCAGGCAGATAAAGTGCAAACTTCTTCTCCACTTTTGGTTAGTGTTGGTTCTTGCAGAAATTAAACATATAATGCAGCGCAGTTTCTATTCTATTCTATTCTCTTCTCTTCTATTATGAGAAACAGATCCCGTATTGACTGTACATGTATAAAATCTATCAAAATCTCGTCAAAGGGCAATCTCACTGATTTCTCTCTCCTTTTATCATCTAGTGCTCATGTGAACCCTCTGCTAATGCTTCACTGGACAGCAACCCGTTTAGTCAACGTATAAAAAAATTATATTGGTTTTGATTACACAACAACCTTTAACTAAACTATCTTACCTATTCAGAGGGTTTTTTCAGCTGTCATCTACACAATGGGACACTTCATTCGTATCAACATAAGAAACAACTTTAAAAACACATTTATAATTATTTATATCTATAGTATTGTTGTTGTTAATAGTAATTATAAGAATAATAATTGTAATTATAATAATAATTATATTATTATTAATTTTATTATTGGAATAATGGGAAGTTTTCTAAATTATTGTAATGATGTTTCAAAAGTATTACAATCTCAAAGAAAACGAAATGTAGGACAGGGGGAAAAAACGCTTTTGTTTTTCAGAAACTATGTTTAGTTTTATTCTGAAGGGTCAAACCGGAAGCTCTTGCCCTCATTCTGGTGTGCTTTATGGACGTTGACGCAGCTACAGGGGCAGCAGGCAGGCAAGACTCGCCCTCCCGGAACTCCGCAAGCCGCAGCGGGTCGGATCATTTTAAAACGTCGGTGTTCGATCCAACATGGCGGCGCACGGATGGAAATACTGATGACAGTCCGAAAGATCGCCTCGATTTGTACGATGGTAAGAGGGACGGAGGCGTAATTTGGGGCCGGGTACCGCTCGCTGTCCAGGTCTGCTGAGCCACGGTCTCACGCTTCTAGTTTGCTGTCCCGCTTCTGCTGTTGCTAGCCCGCTCGTTAGCCTCACAGAACATGGTAAACAACAAACAAACAGAAAAAGCACACAGCGTTCCCGGAAAGCTGTCGAGGCCAGGGAAGATTTCCGGGGCTCCAGAAAGCGCTGCCGGCCGGAGAGAGAAGCGGGGACGCGTCGCGTGTCTGTCGGTGCTGAGGAAGTCGCTTTGATGGACGGAGTGAAGACGGCTAGCTTAGCATGCTAGCCTTGGGCTGAAGTTGCTTCTCCGATAAAACGCGAAACTTCTCGTTCCTGCAGACACACCTGCAGTTATTTTTTTATCATTAGTTTGATTTAGTTTCACCCCCCCCCCCCCCTAAAAAAAATAAAATAAAAATAATAAAATTAGAAATATAAGAGAGAAAATAAAATAAAGAAACTGAGTTTATGTGCTACAAATTAAATAGCAGGAAATAGTCCGAATCAGTCAGTAAAAAACAACCAAAACCCATAATGGCTTAAGTTGGGCTCAAATAAAAAATGAGAGTTAAAATAAAAAGTCTAGGTTATTGCATTTGAATGCTATAAAGTCCACTTGTTGCTGCCCACTGCCTGTCAGCTGGCAGAAGTAATAGTTCTCAAACAGACCTGTTTGTTTTTAAGGTTTTCTTGTTTATGAACAACGACGAGATGCCAAATATAAAACTTTACCAGGATGACGAGAGTGTCGTCCGCTACTTAACAAATAGCTGGTTATTATTGTTATAATTGTGTTATTTCGGGTTGCACCGATAGCAATTTTTTGACCGATCCCTTCCAATTTTGGGTGATACCGATTTTTTTTTTCTTTCTTTTTAAAAAAAAAACACAGTACACCTACAATGTTCAGACTCGTATTAAACGTGTATTCATGACCTGGCGGGCAGGAACTGTCGTCTGTTTCTCAGGACAGAGCAATAGTCAAGGCAGCTCTATTTGTATACTAGATATTTAGCAACAAGGCCTCACATGCTTTAAAAGGAAATTACCAAACAAAGCAAAACCAATGTACATGTTAAATACATAGCAGAAAACGAAATGAGATAGTAAAGTATATGATGTTTCCTCTTAGTAATCAAAATTAGCTCTAATCTTGAAGCAAAGCCCTGAGTGGTCTGGAAGGTTGATACAACAACAACAGATCTTTGATTTATTTTGGTTTTTATTTATTGGTTTGCAAATCAACAAAGTATTTAAAAGTCTGAGAGCTAATGGGAGCCAGTGTAAGCACTTGAGAATTGGGTTTTAGTGTGTAAGCGAGCAGCAGGGTTAAGGATCGGCTGCAGCTGCCTTTCATGCAAGTTTTAGGCATCGGTTTGCTTCTCAAGGTCTTGCTAAGACATTAATCCTTTTTAACCCAGGAAATTACAGTCAGGTATTTGAAGGCCAAATTGTTTAGCGACTTTACATGTGTCTGAAGGTTCAGGTCCCTTTTCCGTCACTTCAGTGAAGTGGTTTTCTGACCCTATCGGTAGTTTTTAGTTTTGAAACCCGAAGCTGTGAATTCATTCTTGATTAAGTCAAAAGTTTTGTTTCAATTAATTTCCATTGATTTGTTTCGTACATTTTCTCAGGGCTTGAACGTGTTTCTCGTCACCAGGTGACATTGCAATGTAGAGCTGTGTATCATCTGCATGGTTATGGTAATTCATCTTTTTACTTGTCACAATCTGAGGTAGCGGGAGCATGTAAATGATAAATAAGAGGGGCCCAAGGATGGAGCCTTGAGGTACTCTGCATGTCGGTTCGTTTTTGCTTCAATAAATTTTTTTTCCTATTGATGCATCAAAGTCCCTGTTTTTAAGACTAGAACCAGTTAAGTACTGTTGACTGCTGCACTGAAGTCCATCAGTACCAGCTCTGTGATTTTTATTTTTTTTAGTCTGTATTAATGTGGACATCATTAAATGCTTTAAACCTGGCAGTGTCTGTGCTGTGGTGAGCACGGAAATGGGACGGGACGGTTGCTCATTGTTGAGAAGCCATTTAACTGTATTTGACACGTAAATATCGTCTGGTTGCAGATCCCCTAAAATCAGTGCAATGTTTTCCTACAGAATTTATCCATTCAGTGTAGATATAGACGTTTTTCGAAGTCCCTGTTAGACATGAATTTAACACAACTATTATGCTCGTGTAGTCCAACTGCCTGCTTAGATTGCCTACTTTAAAAGTACAGCAAACATTGTTTCTCTTTTAACCAAAAAGAATAAAGAAATAAGACGAATTAAAAACCAATTATCTGTTAAGATGGTTCTGTTTCTTCAGCTGCGTGTGGACAACTGTGTATTTTTGGTGTGTATGTGTGGCGTCTCTGTTAAGCTGCTGACTGCAGGCTGGCTAGGGGGTTCCCTACTGCTGCTAAAATTTAGGATGCAAAAATTTGGGCTGATGCCGATAATTATAATAGTGCTAATGTGTAGTGTTTAAAAAAGATTTTAGTATTTAATATTAAACTAAGATAGCATAAGATTAAGTAGGCACTAAATTGTGCAACGTTGACGGAGTAGTTCTCAAATGACAACTACCAGTAAAAGTCGTGTCTTTAAAGCTGGATTTATTTTTCTTGGAAGCGAAGGAAAAGGTCAGGAACCTTTTTCAGCCACCTTTCCAGCAGTGTGCAGTGTTGCTTTGCTCTATGTTTTTAGTCCAAAGCAGCATAAATTCTCGATCTCACCGATGATTTAAATAAAAAAATAAAAACTCACCACAAAAACTGTTCAGCTGGTGCAGTCGAGTGTTTAGACTCTTTCTCACGCTTAGGATTATTTTAAGCATAGCTAAAAAAAAAAAAGTCCTTTATATTGATGGAGGAATATATATATATATTTTTTAATACTAAAGAGTTTTGACATGAATTTAAACTTTTAAATTTCCGCCCATGCGTTCCCGAGACGTCAACTCGCTCTCCTCTCTGACGCAGAGGCTCAGATTCTAAGCCGTCACTTTAAACCGGCAACGAAGGCGTCAATAATTAATGTCTCTGTGCGTTCTCGGCTCCCCTTTTGACCGACCCGTTTCGTCCTTCTCGCTCTCTCGGCGTTTTGGCGTCTGAGCGCGTCTCATCTTGCTTACGACGTTTTTTTAGATGAATAAGCCGCGTACAGACAGCCGCCGTTAGTTTACTTCACTCGGACTGAAATGTGGCAAATAGCAACGGCTGCTGTGGTTTGTTTAACCCCCCCCCATCACTACCGCTATCATCGTTGCCCTCTTGTTTCTTTGTTTTGTAAAGCGGGAAACGATCATGGGGGTTGATGGCAATTTATGTTTTGTATATCTGCCAAGACGAGAGAGGACCATAAAGCAGTGTTTGCTAACTCGTGTTCGGTGTGATGTCACTTTTGGTGTCTTTACTGTAGCTACAAATAGTTTTTCTGTTTTCGTTTTAAAACGTCACCAGAGATTTTAAATGCTGCAATAATTTTCTAAAGCAACTCATCAGCATAATACATAAATATTCCCCTGATATTGCGTAATCTTACATTGGTGAACACTCAGCAAAGTGTTTGGCAACGGGATTACATCAACAGATGATTAAAAATTAGGAAAGTGAATAAGGAAGGTTTTTTATTTTACTGGGTTAGGCGGTTTATAAAAAGGCTTTTCTTGTCATAGTGACCGCTCAAAGCGCCTTTAGCTATTTAATCACACTCTCAAACGCGTTCCCATTCATCCACTGATACAGCAAGTTGGGGTTTTGGTGCCTTGGCGGGAGGCACATCGACATGAGATGTGAGTCAGCTAGAGTCAGAGCCGATACATGGCAATCATAAGAGAGCAACTCGAACTAATATTGACCAGATCATATTCGGAGGCGGAGTAGGTTTTAGATGTCTGACCGGTTCTAATGGAGACCGTCTGTGGCCGCAGTAAAGACAAACGCGAACAAGCATGAAAAGGTGAAAAACGTAAAATGGAAGTGTTTTTAGCTTAACTGTGGGAGGAAACCATGGTCCTAACAGAGAGAACCGTCAAATCTATGGGAAGGAAATAGACACTTAATTCAGAAAAACTGGGCAACAGATTTGATCTGCACTCTTGCAAGGCAAGAGTGCAGCAACTTGTTTGAAGTTTTCTATTGAACATCATTGCATGACCCCCTCAAAGCAATATGACATATGGCTTTTCGATTTTACCGTCATCTGTGCTGTGTTCTCGCGTGCAGGCTAAACAATAACAATAATCAATCAAAACCTGATCATAAAATGTTTTGAAGTTAACTAAAATTGTCAGAAAAAAACAACTGTTTTCCATTTCAGATCAAATATCAAGATTTATTTTGTATATATATATATATATATATATATATATATATATGTGTGTGTGTTTGAGTCATTCTGAGATTGTTTTATGTTTTAATTGTGGGCTTACTTAATAGAGGGACAATATAGGAGTGTATGAAAAAGAGTAAGACAGCTGCAACGAAAAAAAGATTCTAGCTGATCAGAAAGAAAAACGAAACACATTAAACTAGAAAGAATGGAAAATCTAATCTAGTCTTTGGTTGCTCACCTTTTCTGCTATGATACTAAATCTTTAGTTAAAACTTTAATTTTGTTGTTCTTTTTTCCCCCCTACATCTTGAAGGGCGCCAATGCCTCAGCCTTGGAAAAGGAGATTGGACCGGAACAGTTTCCTGTTAACGAACACTACTTCGGATTGGTCAATGTAAGTGCGCCTGAACGCAGCTAACGCTGCAAGCTTACCCAGTTCACGACGCGAAGCTTCAAACGTCTCTGATTCTTTCCCGACTCTTAAGCCCAAACAGTTACTTATTCCTGCCTTGCTTTATTTGATTTATGACTGGTGCTAATAAAACCTTTGCTCTCTTTCCATGATTTATAACCATTATCTTGTTTTTTTTTTGTTTGTTTTTTAATTCCCCCCCCATCTAGTTCGGGAACACCTGCTACTGCAACTCAGTGCTGCAGGCTCTGTATTTCTGCCGACCGTTCAGGGAGAAAGTGTTGGCATACAAGGTGAGCGCCGAGCACATAAACCCGGACGACAGCGGCCGCACGGGTTTTAACTCAAGCCCGTCAACAGGAAGCCAAAAATTACAGATGTCGGAACTTTTTTTCCCCGAAGGCTGAAAACGTATTTCTGAAAGCGGCGTGCGAAGTAACACCGGGAGATGCAGAAAGTGTGCGCGGTTATTCAGTGAATCACCCTTTTTGAGGAAAAGTGTTTGCTGTCCACCAAAATAACATAGGATTTCTGTTATACAGGAGAGACCCCTATAATACATAAAATACAATAAACCTAAACTTTTTATTTTTAGTCTGTTCACGTGTAAAAACACATTTTCATGAGGATTCAAACAGAAATAAAGGGTGAAAGAAAACATGTCACGTTTAAAAACATTTAAAAAAAATAATATTTAATAGAAAATTCCCCCTAAAGAACTAAGAAAACAATTTTGTTTTCAAAGTTAATTAAAAATAACAGTTTGAAATTGTAAGAAGAACAATATAAACATGAATATTTCAGGAGGTGGGATGAGAGAGTTTGATTTAAAGAAATGAATAATGAAAAGGAAAACGAATTTCTGCTATCAACAGTCAAAATTTATTTACTTTTTTTAATTTATTTTATTTATTAAGAACATTTGATTTTTAGATGTAACAGCAAATCACATGAGAAAGGCATGGAAGGACCACCTGGTAGTTAACAGGAACCTGTTTTCAAAGCAAAGCGAATACAAATGTAGAACCCATGTTAAAGCACTAAGTTAGTAATAAAAACATTATGATTAAATGTAGTTACTGTGTGCATTTTATTTTAATTGAGTTATATTGATATTCCCCACCCCTATAAAGCACACATCCACTTTATTTTGTAAAAAAAAAAAAAAAAAAAGCCTAATTAGATGTTGTTGAAGTTTGTTTAGCACCAGAGTGACTCTGTGTTCATGTCAGGTGCAGCCTCGGAGGAAGGAGTCCCTCCTCACCTGCCTGGCAGATCTGTTCAACAGCATCGCCACACAGAAGAAAAAAGTGGGAGTCATCCCTCCCAAGAAATTCATCTCTCGCCTAAGGAAGGAAAACGGTAGGCGCTCCGGGAAGCGGAAGGATCACGCCTCACGCTTTCAAACTGAACAACATTTCCAAGGACGTGCAGCTGGTGACGCGTCACAGGAAGCTCTTGCCAATGCAACGAGTGTTTCGAGCCATTGAGACCTGCTTCCTTTCATGGTGGAGCCACAAAGATGAGGGGAGTGAAGGAAGCAGCAGAATTAGAAAAGGGAAGAAGAGGGCAAAGATGTGGGGGGGGGAGGAAGTTAATCACACAACTAAGGAAGTAACAGGACGCAAAGTCGAAAGAAGCGACTCGACTTACGGATGTCATTTGTTTCTTTCTTATGCTTTACTTTGATTTAAAGGCTTCTTTACTTTTTCTTTATACTCCATACAAACATATTCATATACATCTTTCGCTTTTCCACATTTTCTATACATTGCAGCCAGAAAATCCAATGAATAGTGTAGAGCCCGACCGATATGGGATTTTGGAAGGCGATACCGATATTGGGTTGGCTTTCAAAAACTGGTATCCGATATATTTGCCGATCTCCGATATAGACCGATATCCGATGTATGTTGGCCAGAATGTACTTTCCAACGGTAGTTCAACTCCAATTCTCGTAATAACCTAAATATAAATCAACACTAAGAAAAAGAACAATATGGCAACTTTAAGTTGAACAATATCTACATAGGAGTATAAATACAAAAAATAAAAACATTAACTTCTTAATTTATGAGCTCCAGTAAAACGTGCGTCGCAGTTTGAAGTGCAGTGGGACACAATGTTGGCTAATCATTTTTTATTGCTTCTAAGATTATATATCTTGTTTCCTTCCCAAAGAGGCAACTTGTACAGGGTTAAAACGCTAATATGTTTGCTAGAACTAGCGCAAACAAAACTGGCCCGCTGTCCTCAGTGTGCCCTGACAGCGTGTTCTCACAGGACGTTTGTGGTCATGGAGCACTAAAGTGTAGTGTTAGTTTTACAAAGTGCCAGCTTATGGTTTAAGATCTCGCCGGAAGCTGAGCCTCCACCCTAAGTCCAGGATTGCCGCGTTTTTAGCTCCCTCCATGATTTTCCAACAGTTATCAGCTACGACTACCTATCCCGCCTCTCCTTGACAAAAAATGCTCCCTGCTCTGTTCAAACTTTTATTTTGAAGAGAAAAAAAAACGTCTCCACAATGCAGTTTTGATTTGGCCGCTCGCGTACATTTCGAATAAAATCCGTCCAAATCTGTAGTTGGGACACGATCAGACCTGCGTGTGTCTTCTTGACGTCTCCGCATCCCGTCTCCCCGCAGAGCTGTTTGACAACTACATGCAGCAGGACGCCCACGAGTTCCTCAACTACCTCCTCAACACCATCGCCGACCTCCTCCAGGAGGAGAAGAGCCAGGAGCGACAGCAGAACGGCAAGCTGGTGCAGAACGGGAGTGGGGGAGGCACCGATGGAGGAGGAGACAACGAGAGCGAAAAGGAGACGCAGCGGACTTGGGTCCACGAGATCTTCCAGGGAACGCTGACCAACGAGACGCGCTGCCTCAACTGTGAAGCGGTGAGTGGTGCCACCGGGCCTCTCTCGTCTCTCTGGCGCCCGGCTGACTTCTGGCGTCACCTTGTTTGCAGGTGAGCAGTAAGGACGAGGACTTCCTGGACCTGTCCGTGGACGTGGAGCAGAACACTTCAATCACACACTGTCTCAGGTCGTGTTGATTTCATCCACTGAACCTGGCGCAATCTTTTTTTTATATAACATGTTTAAGTACTGACTTGTGTGTGTGTGTGTGTGTCTGTGTTTGTACCCAACAGGGGCTTCAGCAATACGGAGACGTTATGCAGCGAGTACAAATATTACTGCGAGCAGTGTCGCAGCAAACAGGAAGCGCAGAAACGGTGGGTGACATCATCGTTTTGGTCTCCGTCCTACTCACACTGCATGATCAATCTTAGTTTAAGAATGCTTTTAAAATTAGTCCATTAAATAGCTACTAGCTATCATTTTGTTGGATACCTCTCATGCTGTTACGTGACCAACCTTCTCAGATTGTGCCAACAACAAAAAACAACACATGGGAACACCTAAATTTACATGAACACATGCGGGGAAACAGAAAAGAAAAATGATAGTACATGTGTGACGTTGAATCTCTACCAGTAAACAAACCGGCTGTGTTCCATTAGAGGTCACCACCCTAACCACAGCTGCCGTCGCCATAGCAGCTCGTCTGGGGCCTTCCTGTTTCACTCCGGGTCTGCGTTTCTCGGCCCGGCGCCTCTTTTGATCTGCCCTCCGACTTCCCTCTTAACTCGTACAGCGCTGCTGCGGTTTTTTTGTGTGTTTTTTTTTTTTTTTTTTGCCTTTTTTGCGGTCTGGAACCAT
>JAVLVB010000373.1:399377-416276 GCA_032876305.1 Orestias chungarensis
GCATCCATAATAGTGTGAAATATTTTTAACCTATGAAAGTTTTTACTTTTGACAGATCAATCTCACGGCCTTTTTAGCTCTCAGCTTATGTTCTATCTTTATGTTTTCCTTTGAAGATTTGCAATTTTTCTTCTCTAATATTTTTCTTGTTTATTTAAATGGAACTTGTACGCCGTACCTCGCACTTCTTTTGTATTTTTTCCCCCCAACTTCTACGCATTTTATGAGGCTATTTGAGAGACCAGGACAAGGTATGGTGAGGAACAATAATATTGGCCTGTTCTTTGGGTCATTGTTGCACTGAAAGGCTTCAGATCTGCTCGGCTCCCCTGTCCCACCTGAAGAAAAGCTTTCCAGCGACACAAAAATATCCGTTGTGATGAACCGCAAACAAAATCTCCTCTATGTCCTCAACCGTGAATTTCTTTAGATCACTCTTTCTAAAGGACTATCAGATTTGTTGAAAAATCCTTTGACAGATTGTTTTTGCTGTTGATCCCTGCAGCTCTTCCAGAGCTACCATGCGACTAAGGACTGCTGACCTAACGCAGGTTGAAACGTTTCCAACTCTTCGTCCCTGCTCGTCTCTCTCCGCTGTTCTTCCCAGGTCTTAAAGTCGCTGTTTTTTTCACTGATGTTCTTCTGACAAACTTCAGAGAACAGCCGATTTTTCTACAACAATTAAATCACATCAAAATTCTCTCCTTACTGATGAAATCTTGTTTTCCAGTCGGTTCTTATGGATTTTATTTCGAGGCTCAACATCACAGATCGCTTTCATTTCTCTCGTTCTATCAGAGCCGGACACGCTTCCACTAATCCGAGTGATAGTGGCTCTGACTTTTAGCTTTATAGTTTTGCTAACTTTGAAAACATTTAGCTTATTTAGCTCATGCTAAATTTTTTCTATAGATAACTTCTATAGTGATCATTTACCTGGCAGTTTTCCAACCTTTCTCAGTTCAGTAAAGTTCAACATTTGAGTTTAGGTTTTGGTTAAGACGTACAAGAAATGCGTGCTCTTATTTTAAAGTGGGTGAAGAGCTTCAATGCAGCAGTTTCCTCTCCACACATTTTGTCTTGCAGGAAGAAAAAAAAAGAGTGCTTTTATCAAACATAACTAATTAGGTTTTTGTTTCTGATGTTTGGAGCTGGGAATATTATTACTGTAGATGATAAATAAGAAATTACTAACATATAAAACCTGTATCACTTAGGTAAACACTTCCCATTTGAAGAAACGGAGCCTTTTGTATTGCAGCAAACAATGTTTATTCTCTACCCAGAATGCGTTGAACGGCAAAATAAGCAACAAGGGTTTTTGTTGCTCCGGCGCAATGATTTCCAGTATAATGAATTGAGTTTGTGGTTAAAGCGTGAAAAATGTGAATCGGAAATGAAACGCGTGTTTCTCCACCAGGATGAGGGTAAAGAAGCTCCCCATGATCCTCGCCCTGCACCTGAAGCGCTTCAAGTACATGGACCAGCTGCACCGCTACACCAAGCTGTCGTACCGCGTCGTCTTCCCCTTGGAGCTCCGGCTTTTCAACACGTCGGGGGACGCCACCAACCCGGACCGCATGTACGACCTGGTCGCCGTCGTTGTGCACTGTGGCAGGTAAATTCTGGAGAGGGGCAAAAAATAAATAAAGATCAACAATAACAACAACACGTTTCATCCGTTTGACAATCCCTCGCATGTGGTGTCTTTGCACTGCAGCGGTCCCAATCGGGGACACTACATCACTATTGTCAAGAGCCACGGCTTCTGGCTGCTGTTTGACGACGACATTGTAGAGGTAAAAGAGGACTTACCATTTTGCATTCACTTTCAACTTTTTCTTGATAATGATATTCATTTCAGTCGTAGCATGATCCAGTAGAGGGGCTCGCTGGTCAGGTTGAACCTGGGTTTTGCCTGTTGAAAGGGTTTTTTCTTCTAGTTTTTGGTAATTTAAATCAAATTCCTCCCGCCTCTAAGCCTTTTTAAGGGGTTTCTTCCATTTATACCATTTGAGTTGTCCCATTTCTTTCACCCTAACTCGTTCATTTTATTGGTATTGTATTTGATAAACCAAGACAAAGTAGTGCACAACAGAAGTAAAGCCCACATAATATTGCTACAAGCTTTTGAAAGCAGTTGCTTAACTGGGCAGCATCAACAAAATCAGTTATGGCGTTAAAAGAAAAAACGACATAAAATGTAATGCGTCAAAAAATCATAAAAAAAAAAAAAACCATTGCCGTGTGCCTCAGTATTTCAGTCCGACTCCACTGAATATATCTAATGCGTTCACTGAGAGGATTGCTGAGGGCAATGCAGCCTCAAATCATCGGAACTTTTGTCAATTAGCAATAGTAACAGCAAGAGGCACCGAGTTGTGAAGGAGTGAAACAAAGCCAACACATGGCGACGGTGCTACAAGTACATCGAGTCTTGCTCCGTTTTGTTTGGGCCCAGGTTTAGAAATAACACCTGCTGACTAAACCAAACCGTAATCCATAGATAAGGCAACTATTGAGGTAATTGTCAATTGCTTCCCTTTTTGCCATTGAACTTATAAAATTCCTTTAAAGCCAGGTAAAAAATAAGGAAGCGTTTAAAGAAAGCGGGGCAAATGTTTAAACCAAACGAACACAGCAACAGGTTTGAAGTAGAGCAGTTGTGCACAACGGTGGGTTTGAGATTAACTCCTTCTCTTGTACTAATGTAAATACGTTACAGCACATGCTGTTAGAATAACGAAACAAAACAAAAACAAAAAAGAACCCCTATTGATCTGAGAGACATCTTTGGTTCAGTGATCGATTCAGTTCGGCCCGAATTAACCAGAAAGGAGCGTCTCACTGTTATGATTAATCCGCGTTATTTAAAGAGCGTTGCGCCTCGCCGTCCTGTCTGAATACGGAGAGAACACCACAGGCTCGCTCTCGAGGGCCCGCTGTTAGAAACCGATACCGCTGTGTTTTTCCACTGCACAGACGGAGACCCACTCAAGACATCTGGTCTGAACTCGCAGAACAGAAATACTTACTTATCATTTTGATGGTTAGTGAATATTTACACAGCTGATTTTTAGTTGTTTATTTTTTATTATTTTAAATCGGGATTCTAAATTGAGCGTAAGCCTTTTTTTTTTTAAACCATCAACAGAGATGCATAACTGAGACGTTCATTGTAAGACAAAACAAACACGTATATGATTTGGAGCTTTGGGTTAAGGAGAAATCCTCTTGAGTTGATCAGCCTGGAGTTGGTTGGCTGTGTGAAAGCTAGAGGAGCGACTGTTTGAAGAGATTAATTGTTCTCAATCGACCCGAGTCACAGATTAGGGTTAAATTACTCGGTTACTCCTCTGTGCTTGGAGATGAATATGCATTGAAGTCCAGCTGTGGTCTGTTTACCAGCGGCATGGTGTAGGAAAAACACCTTTCTACCTGGAGCTGCTATGAAAATTATTTAGACCGTATCTATTTTTTGTTATGCTAAAACTGATCGAGTAAAGCTTTGATGAATATATACCCAGAGATCTTGAAGATCTCTATTATAAGGGTGTTGAGAACAACCCGAGAACCAAGAACGTGCTCCAGTCCGTACTTTTATTTTTTTCTCTTTCAGAAAATTGACGCGCAGGCGATCGAGGAGTTCTACGGCCTGACGTCCGACATTTCCAAGAACTCCGAGTCGGGGTACATCCTGTTCTACCAGTCCAGGGACTGAAGGAGCCAGCGGTGAATCCCCCCCCCCCCCTCCCCTCGACGGACTGTACACTCTGCGGGCCGCCTGCCAGTGCGCTCACACAAGTACCCGGGCTTTTATTCCCCCCTCCCACGGGAGCAGCTTTGAAACCCCCGGAGCACCACTAGGCGGCAGGGTCGCACACGCGCGCGCGTCTGGGTTGCAAGCCAGCCTCTAGGATTTCTAAATCCTCCGAGACCACACTGCAACAAGCACCTTAGCCTACAAAGAAACCCCCCCCCCCCCTATACTGTCCTGCTCCTTGGCGAGGCTGAGGCAGCGTCTTCCGCCTGCATATTATTCCTTGCTACGTTGCTGCAGCAAGAACGCAACCACCATGTGTTGGGCAGGAGGTGAAGCAAGTACGACCCGACAGCGGCCGCTCGCCTCTGGACCCTCTGACGTAACATAGAGTGTGTAAGCTAAGCACTGTGTGAAGCGTCGTAAGTCAGGGTGTCTGATGAAAGGCAGCCACTGGTGAGCACAGCTCCCTATTTATGAGAGACGTACAAAAATTATTTTGAATATTCAAAGAACAAGTGAAGTAAACTGACTACATTTGCAGTATGTGTAAGTTCGACCTCTTCAGTGTTTCATCAGTTCAATGTCGAGTTTTTTTTGTTTTGTTTGTTTGCCTTTGTTCCTCCTTTCATGAGCACAGAACAACGTTTTTAACGAAGCTGCTGCTGGTTTTGTTTTTTGAGCAGGAGGCCCAGTAATGAGTCACACAGCTCCAACCTTTAGAAAACTACCCCTTTGTGTCGTTGGAGGTGACTTCAAGAAGGCTTGTTGCTACATTAGGAGCCATGTTCGGTGCCATAGCGGAGAGAGAATTGGAAGGAAGAAGACCAACTCGAAGCAAAACCTTTCAGAATATCCACTTTCATTTCTCAGTATATTCAGTTCTCAAGTCCCGATTGTCTCACTAGAGACATTGAGTACATCCACTTGGGGCGTTTCGTCAGATCGTTTTCCTTATTTTGTATCTGCAGTGTAACGCAGCTTAATATAAATACCGAAACCAAATCACAAACGTGACCGTATAAACTTTTAGTTTGCACATAAGATCTTGGTTTTGGGACCAAAGAAGTGCAAAGTATCAGTTTATTTGGAAACGTTTGCAGGCAACAACCAGCAAGAGTTACGACTATGGGAGCTACTGCTGTAGACTCCTGTTGTTGCTGTAAAAACATCAGACAGACCGAGGAGTTTCTTTAGCTCTTTAATAAAACCTTTTTAACCATTTTTTTCCACCCTTGACAAATATCTTTTATTTCGTCTTCGATGGAAACGCCACATTTCCTTTCCATTCTTTTTATCCGTATTTGCAGACGTCTAGCAGCAGTTCAGGTGCACCGCTGCCCCCCTATTGGTCAGCTGTGGAAATGAAACACCCTTTAAAATTTTTAGTGCAATTTTTCTGAGTACATAAAAAAAAAAAAAAAAATTATGAATCATTTCAATTTCTCAGCCGGCGCGTTAATGGAAACCTGCTACCCTTCCAGATTCAGACTTTTGTAACAGAGCAGATAAGCGGCTGCATATTAAAAGGGCCAATGAAAAGAGCAGAGCTGCGTATCTGGACAACCTCATGACTTTATCACTTTGTTTTTCTGTTCTAAATGTTCTCTTCGGCTGTCCAGATAACACGGCAAGCGTAAGAACTTTGTAAGGACGTGCCTACTTTGTTGACTTACTCACAAGGGGGTTAAATTGACCTCTCAAGCACTTCTAAAGGGTAGAGACCTCAAAAGACAACACTACTTCCTCTCCATGCCTCTGCTGCTCTTTTAATGTTCTGGAAAAGGGCTTGGGTGAATGTTACTTTTGTTTTGTTTTTTGGTAACAAATTTGCAGATTTCAAGCAGTACCGCTGTTCTTACAATGTGGGTTCTACACCCACCCATTGAAAGGGAGGTTGTTTCTTATGCTTTCTGACAGCCAGACCAACAAGCCGAGAGACAGAGAGACTTGAATGTGGATCGTTTATGATTTGTTCTCACACCTAATTTCAGACAAGACTTTTTTTTCGTTTATTTTATTTAAACATTATAATTATTATTATGAATGTTAATGTTCCTTTTTTTGAATGTTTTTTTAATACATTTGTTGATTATTTTTATTTTTTTCCCCTTCTCTAAAAATGTTGGCCGCTCATTTTTTAAATTTTTTTTGAGCGACCATCCGTGGTTTGCAATGAGAGACGTTGACGTGTACATAAATACAGATATTAATATTACGAGTGGGGATTCAAATAAATGCTTGCTCATAATGATCCGCAGGCTGGCTTGAGGGTCAGCGTTAAATGACCTTCGGTGCTGAAGGAGAAGCAGCCCTGGGAAGTTCTCCAAAAGTTCTCCTGTTGTAAAATGTGTTGGGATGATTGTTTTACAAAAATAAAAAATGAAATAAATAAATAAATCTGCTCTAAACAACACAAAGGATTTTGAAAAATAAAATGTATGTGTTTTTTTTTTTTTCACTATCCGGTTTTGTTGGATATTCTGTACAGTTTAACATCTAATTATTCACAGAGAAACTAACTATTGGCTCATTTGTATATATTTTTTTAACCATAAAGCATGCCTGAATTATTTAGAAGAAAACACAACTTGAGAAACTGGGATACTTGGGGCCCAATGTTCTGTACAATTCAACTAAAACCTGGCTCAGATGGCAAGCTAGTGCAACCTGCTGCTAATGTAGGAACTACATGACCTTGCAGTTTTCTCAGGTGGAGTCATGTCGGCATCAAAACATCTTCACTTGGTGCCATTAGTTCTCCAAATCATTTATTCTGTGAAAGTCCAGAAATACTACAAATCCTACTTCTCAGAAATTATCAAGACGATAGGAGCTTCCTTTTTTTTTTTACCATGTCGAAACCAAGCAGCACTCCAGAACCTGAAATGTCTCCAGTGTTGCTGTTAGACTTGTACCAGTTATGGAGAAATTTGGTTTTAGTTAGTTTTGTGTCTTCGAATGTTCTCCTTATCTCTATCTTTGTTCGGTGCCTTTCTTTTTTATTGTTCACTGTGCAAACACAGCCATTGGTTCTTCAGGGGGGTGAAAAGGAGGAAACCTGGTGTAAAGCCGCACTTATTTCTGACTATTTTTTACAGAATACATGATAAAATTTACCCCGAAACAACTGAATGGTGTAACTACACTGTCAAAGTTTAAAGATTTAAACAGATTTTTTATGGATCGCAGCCTTCTTTATGAAATGGTCGTTTTTTTTATGTTGTAATAAATTATTGTAATGAACTTATAATGCATACATTGAAATGAGAAAAGAACAATCATCTTTTGTCTAAAAACCTGTTTGTTTTTTTATGGTAGTGCAGGAATTTTTATGTCATTTAAAGAGCAATGGATTGATCTGATGCTCTACAACTCGCATCACATGTTTGACAGGAAGCCATGTTTGACAGGATCAGTCTAAAATTTCAGTGTGGGGTTATCTTTCACTTTTGAAATTCAGTTTTTTCATTTCATAAGAGCTTTTCACTGTATTTGGAGGTCAAGAGCAGAGCTAAGGGAGCTTTCTGTTAACACTGACATATTTTTCGTTTCTTTTTCTTGTTATCTGTCTGACTCACATAAGGGCCTCGCGTGTTTGTTTCCCCAGACAAAAAGCATGACTTGAACTCCCAGAAAGTCTTAAAACAGTGACTCAGTCCATCTCCTTCTTTGTATTTGCAACAAAACACAGGAAACAGGCGGCATTCGGGAACACTTTAATATGTGTTACGCAGCTGTATAGAAAAACAGACAAAAGAAAAAAAAATATATATGTATATTCATATGTAGGCAATTTCCACTACGATAGAAAAGTAAACGAGACGGTTGCCCTGTTTAGGTGAAGGGAAATGGTTCTGTACAGTAATCTGTTTGTGGGTCGGGAGGGAAAACGTGATCATGAATGTGAAACATCTGATCGTCGTTCATTATGTACAATTACTCTACTGACCAAATGATCTCATGCGTTCGCAGACGGCCGTAACAGATACAAGCCGGACAGGACTGCCCTCTGGAGCTATTAGAATAAAATGTACACGTCTGCACAATACCAGCTTGCTCCTACATTTAAGAAGTTACGCCTGGTCTCAGATGGGGTTGATATTTGTATTTTACAAAGTACGTGATGATGTGACAATGCTGAAGATTCAGGATTCTCTCGGCTCATACTATGCACCACTCAGCTGCTATTTATCGTCACTCGAGTGTCTTGATTTATTAGGATTTTTGACAGCTTCTGAGTGGAAGCTACGCTACATACAGCACCCTCCACCCTTGTTGGGACCTTACTTGTTAAAGGTGTGTACAAATCCCACAGCGTCCTAAAATGAGTTCACCTTTTATTTCAGTTACATTATTCAAACATTAATATTGTTTATTCACGGGACAAAACCCACAATTGTTCTTCTAATGCAAAACAAATGTAACTGAACAATATCTGTAATGTGAACTATAATACATTTGACTTACCAAGGAGGGCAATTACTCTTTAAAATGGGAAAGACAAGATCATGCCGTTAATGGAGAAACGTGTATGGGCAATGATTCAGCATCCAGATTTAAAAAGAAAGGGTCCCTTGCCAAAACTGGCGTCAAAGCTACAGTCAAAGGGATGTTTAAAAGGTTTCAGACAACTAAAACTAGGCGGAACCACGATTCTAGGTGTAGGACTTATAATGCCCAGTCAGAAAGCTGAGGTCACACTGTTTCTTATCATGCAGCGTATGTCGGCCTACCCTTTAAAAAGCCCTCACACAATTGCCTTTAATATGAAGTCCGCAGCATGTTTTCTTTTTCCATATCGAATAATAAAAAGGTCAACGTTTCACAAAGACATCCATCAACAATCATCAGCTGTGTTAAACGGGAAGTAGGTCGAGCAGTCCAAATAAGGGCGGGAAATATGGATTTAAAATAGCATCAAACTATTATTGATAATGTTGTCAAAATGACAAAGAAGTAATGACCACAAAAATAAAAATATTGTTCTTGAAAAACATCCCAAATTAAAATGGACTTCTTTAGGGCAACTCTTAGGTGTGACTTCTATAACCAAACTCCACACAGTTACTCCAATGAAAACAGAAAAAGTTTTCAAACTTATTTCTCTCAATTCATCATTGCGACAATAAATCACAATTCTTACAATGACAAGATTTTTTTTCCCACAACACCAATAAACAAGTACGATAACTGCCCACCCCTAACTCCAAGCGTCCAGCATGCTGAGGAGAGTGTCTCAGTCGTTTGCATGAGATAAATTAATGTTATATTATCATTGCTATGATATTGGAGTTGCACTTACTAAAAATAAGGAACCTGTTAAACTTGTGATGCAACTTTCACACAGTGTCTTTATTTAATGTTTTTATTCCATGAAAGTCTAACGCAGACTGGCTAAAGTAATGATAACTGTTCATATACAACACTATCAAATGTCCAGAAAAAAGATTCTGCATTTCATCTATCAGCCTGGGGTTACAAAGTCTACAAAATAGTCTTTTTTATTTTATTTTATTTTCAAACACATGTTTACCAAGAGTGTTACCAACAGTGGAGGGTGCTGTCCACAAGAATTTAATTGAATTGGGAATCATCAATATAAGTAATCAGTTGGATTTTCCTATCATGTCAAACAATGAGCCAGAATATTTAAGGTATAACTACAACATACATGCATCCACAGCTGGACCTGCATATGACTCAAATAGTCCGAACTAACCTATAAGAAGCCTACAAATCTTTGACTTAACGAATATCTTACTATCTGTAAACATTTGAAATGAAAGAAAATAGTAAAAACAGTTTTTTTTAGAAAAAAAATATTTTTGATAGTTGGTCATTTAGCTATTAGAAGTATTTATGATAAATAACTTACAAGAGGAAACGTTTCATCTGATTTAATGAATGATGATAATGAAAAAAAATGTTGTTGTACTTTCATATGTTGTATGTCAAATATCTGGTTTCAGCGGTTTGTGAAGTGTTGGTAGAGACCATGCTGCAGCTGGTATGTGGGATACGGATGGGGAGCAGGTGTGCAAGTCACGGATTACGTAATATACAACAAATGTACAATCATTTCCATAATCTCATTGAATTTTGGCCTTCAATTCTTCATGGCTGACAAAAAAGTCCTCATCAATGTTTTTGCTCCATTGATTTAAAGACTCTTCGGAAAGATCCTACATTACTGTCATTTTTCCACTTCTCTACGCTTTACACATCTCGTAAGTGACAACATTGTTCAGACTTCCTGTTTCCAGCAGGATACTTTGGAATGTCAACCTTTTAAATAGGGAAATCTAACAGCAACTTGACAGCAGGAACACAAACACGTGTCCAGCAGTCCCTCTATGCTCATCCTCCTTTCCTCGCCCGTAGTCATACCACCGTTTCGGAGCTCGAGCCCTTTCCGGTGAAAAAGTCCCAGAAGCTGGCGGCCGGTGACGACTTGGCCTCATCCTGCTGCATCTGCCTCACCCAGATGCTGCTCTCGGTCGAGCCACTCAAACTGGAGCAGCTTCCCCTGCCGCCGCTGTTACCGCCGCCCAGAGTCAGGCTCACGGCAGAGCAGAGCGCGCGCCGGCGGTCCTGCGTGTCGCTGTCCTGGCTGTGCAGTCTGGACAAGGTGGGAGGCTGGGAGAGACTGAGCAGGTTGTGGTGGGAGTGGAACTGGCGCATGTGGCGAATGGACTTGGTAGAGCGTGTCTCACCTGCAGAATAGAGCAGGGATATAGTTAGAAGCTGCACTTTGGGTGTCGCATGCCTGTCTATTCGGCATCAGACTGTAAAGTGTTCGGCACACAATTTGAACCTTCTCACATTTTGTCACTGTAGAAAAAATACAGTATTTGTAGAACCTGGCTGCAGTGTTTTAGTGTGTGTTAGCAGCTTTGCAAATCTAGAAGGTGACATGATCGCCGATGCCTTCTTCCAAAACAGCTCTGTCTGGACTCTTGACTGGATCATTGTGTTGCTTGAATATATTCTGGTCTTAATCCATCCCCCGTTTCTCTGGCTGTATATTAGGATAATCATCGTGCTACAGGGTTAACTCCAGGCTTTAATCTTTTGGAGTATTTAACAGGTTCGATTGGTTTATTTATCAGGTTTTAAACCATTCCTGCAACCGGATGCTGTTTTCAGGTTGACATGCATTGTACAAGTGAGTTGAGGTCAGAATTGCACATTTTGATCTTTTCTAACAAGAGCATATCATCTTACTGTTTACTGAATTGTTGGAGTTGTTGTTGTTTTTTTGTGGACTTTAAAAAAATATATTTACACAAATAATACGACCTTGGCTAGAGCTTATTTGGGGGCCCCCTACAATTACAATGGGCTGTTTAGTATTTTCTTAGATTAAAGTGGGTTGAGTCTTAATGTATGTCACAGCTTTTAGTTTTTAATTGCATCTAAAGGTTTCAAACATGTATAAATACATTTGTTTTGAATTATATAAAACTCATGCTAGGAAGAGCACCCATCTGAAAACTTTCTTCTATCTCAAATAGCAACCAGTAAAGCAAGATGGCGCTGTTGCCTCATTTATTCATGCCACTGTTTCACTTCTGATTTCATCCAAGACTCTAAAACTCTGGTATTATTTATTATTCAGTCCAATTTTGATCAACATTGACCGGGTTTTTCCTTGACTGGGTCACATCACCTGACAAAGAGTTCTGGAGTTTAGAAGAAATAGATACGTTAGAGACATGCATAAATAGAGATTATCTTGAAATTATTTCCTTCTATGATTAATTTAAAACCACAAGTCCCATCATTAAACCTGTAGGAGACTTCTTAAGCAACATTTCCAACCCTCCTTTTATATTTTAGATAACACCACAGACAACCACCAATATAAAACTCAGTTCATTTATCAGCAGAGTTACCTTGACCACAAAAAAAAATTGAATTAAATAAGAAGACTATATATACCTGTGAGTGTGTCTGTCCCAGAAGATTGAGAACCAGATTAGAGACATCATCTACTAACATTATGTTTTCTTGGTTCGTTCTGTACTGTAGCTGGATTTGCCGAGTCAGGTCAGGTAGACCTACTGATCACCCGAAAATAAGACTCAGGGTATATCGTTGCACGTTGTATCATAGTTACACGTTCACTGTGGCCAAACTGAGGCAGTCTTGTTTTTTTTTTACTCATTTTTGTTTAGCATTAAATAGAATTATATTTGTTCGGAAAACAAAATATGTCACTTGTAGAATATGTTTATTTACTTTGATTAACACAAGGATTTATCTCACAGTCCATATCAATGTCAATCACAAAGGTGGGATATGTGTTCTACTAACGCCTGTTGATACAGATTGCACGCATACCATGGACTGTATTGAAAGCCCTTTGCTGCCATCTGGTGGTCAAGGCTATTTATGTCTCATTTAGCTAATTTGCATAGTCAATTTAGAAATTGTAAACTTTGCATTCTATTTAACAGCAAAAATAAATTTATGTTATTAAGAATTATTTACAGATCAATTAATAGGTCATTACTGATAGCTGACTCGCTTAGCATGCATTTAGTTTAGTTTGATTTTTGCGTTAGTTTTGTATAAATAGGCATTGAAGCGTCTGCTCAGATATTAAGAAATTTCTTCCTTTCCTATGTTTTGTTTTGTGGTATTTCTTTCCAAAAAAGATCAGTTCTGTTTCCAACATTTTCCTTCAAGTCATTTTAAACGTCCGGATTGTAAAAAATTTAAGGTTTCATTCACGAGCTAAACACGGATTGCTCACAGTCCAGTCATGGGTTTTTACTCTTGAGGTTTTGTGCAAATGGACGTCAAAAATGTTATAAAAAGTTAAAAACATTCCCTCCCAATATCAAAACCATAAATAATTCCAGTACCATATCGCCCTTCTGGCCGGTTTCTGTTCTGGTTCAGTTTGAGGACGTTGAGGAAGACCTCGCTGGTTAGGCTGCCATCGCCTCCACTCCCATCTGGAGGGAAAAGTGGTAAAGGAGGCTCAAGGGGTGACAAACTTCCACTTGAGGCCCCAACAGAGTCCAGAGAAGCCCCTGTGTCTCTGCGGCCCCCTGACTCACTGCTGCTCTCCACTGTCAGGTGGCTGCCACTGCCGACAATAGGACACACACAGACAGATGATCAGCAGACGTCAGAAAGTGTTTTTGTTTAACCTGACAGTAGACCCGGGGAAAGTTACCTGAGTTTCCTCCGTAGGAGATAGTCAATGACATCAGGGTCAGTTTGGATCAGGCTCATCAGGACCTCCTGCTGAAGCTCTGCGGAGACCTACAGTAACACAAAACATCTAGAAATAACAACCAGCAAAACACAAAAGACTCATTATTTTGTGTCATTTCTTTTACTACCGTAAAGAGCCTCCTGTAGTTCTGTATTAGCACCAGAGTAATGCTGATGATGGCCGTGCTGTCCTCGATACCCATCGCTTGTGGACTCATATCCCCTCCTCCCTCCCTCTGAAGAAGGTTCGGCCCGAAGATCACGGCCAGGTTAGCGGCCGTCATCTTGTTACCAGGAATCTGCAAAGCGAAGGATTAGGAAGGAGGAATAGAGTTAAAGGTAGGAAGAGTAACCACGCCGTAAAAGTTTCTTTTGTCATTCTTACTGCAGAGATTAAAGTTTTGTCTGTCTGGGATTTCTCTTATTGAGCTTGATTATTCAGGATGAATTTGATCCTGGTCTATTAAAAAAATTGTGAAATGTGACAAAGATTTTCTCTGCTATTTTAAAACTGTAGCCCGCCTATGGTTGTAGTTTTGCAATAGCAGCGAGGGAAGTGAATGAAGCCATTCAGCTTCAAATATTGACCGATTTAAGTGGGAATAAGAAGGACTTCACGAAATTTCATCACTGGCACAAATGTCATTGTTTAACCTTTCTCTTTATGCAGTGACCTTTATCAAATCGAACATAAAACCTTCCAGGTTTAAAAGTTGGAAGAGTCTAGGTTATCAACAAGCAATAATTTCTTTGTAAGACAAAATTTTGGCCGGTTAAAAGTTTCCACAAGTGTCTTTCTATATAAAAGTATAATTTAGAGTTTGATAAGCATTTATGGAAACACAAGCTGTTCAAATTTGCATAACCTCTTCTGTACTTTAAAGGGACCTCCCCACATTTTCAGAGTAGTCACTAACTATATTCCAGACTCCTATATGCAATCTTCTGCTCAGATTTTTGACACAATTTGGTGACATCTCGCCAAGGCTCACCCACCTCTTCGTCGTTGGTTCCGATGGTGTCCTGGGCATAGCTCTGCACGGTCTGTAACATGGAGAGGAGGCGCAGCAGCGTGTCACAGTTGCACGGAGGGAGCAGGTAAAGGAGGTGCTGCAGGTACTGCAGCTGGTCTGCTCCTCTTAACACTGCATTAAGCACAGAGACAGATGGCAGAACATCCAAGTCTTTACATTTTCATACACCCAAATGTGAAAAGTGTTTAGGGCCAAACATTATGGAGTCCCCTTGTTAATCAAGGTATCTTTGTTCACGTACAGTTGGCATGCAGAAAGGCGGGGTAAAGCTCTCGAGGCAGCAGAGGGTCTGGCATGTCTCTCAGAAACTCTTTGAGCAGGGCTGCCACGTCGTGCACGCTGTGCTCCTCATCCAGCTGGATGTCCACCCCCATGTCGAAGTCTTCACGTAGCTGTGGGAACAAAAGGATGCCATGTCAGAAGTATTACCAAGAAGAAAAAACACCAAGGAAGAGAGTGACAGGAAACAGCAGATAGTAAACAAGGGGACGTCTGTTTCTGCAGGGAGCAGCGTTGAGGGTTTTTTTTATGATAAGACGGTTAAACAATCCCAGTCAGACTGGGGTCACAATCCTTAAAATAATAGTAATAATAATAATAATAAAAAAGACTTCTGGGCCACATTAACAACTCTAATTTTGTGGTCTTACACTATTTAGACAATAGACATCAACTGTAAAACAGAACGTATGGAAGTAGCTGCTTCTGTTTAAATAATGTATACCACAAACCTAAAATCTTGCAAATAAGGTTGAAAATAATAATGCTAATTGTCCATTAGAGTATAAAATTGGTCAACATCGAGTTGTTAAAATCCATTCATCAGGGTCAAAGTGGCTGCGGTGGCAGATGTCATTATGACCAAGAACACAGAACCAGTTAGATGTGTTGCATTCTTACAGGGAGCTTAGTTTAGACTTTAAGGCTTAAGGAAATAAAAACTCTTTAGGATTCATGGCAAAACAACAGACACACAGAAGTCCTCACCTGTCTAACTCTCTTCTTGGAGCTCCCAACTCTGAAGATGCCAACGGTCTGGAGACCTGGGGACGTGATTTGTGAACATTAGCCGCTGCGGGTTTGTCTCAAAGGTACAGCACTCCCAGACACCCACAGGAAGAACATCGAGTCTCACCGTAGGACTCGATGTGGCTGCAGCAGCGCTCCACCACTCGAGGCACCTGTCTGTAGATGGGGTTGAGGCTCAGCTTGGTCTGGGTTCTCCCTTCGGACGTAGATTTCTTTGACTCCAGCTCAGCTGGGTGGGACAGCTGCAGCGCCTCCAACAAGCGCGACTGACTCTCCACGAGGTCAGAGAGGCAGTCGACTGACAGACCCCCCTGAAAGCCAGAAATACAAGGAAATACAAGGTCAGACCCATAAAAAAATCAAAAAATATAAAAGTGTATAAACTCTTTTTCAGCACACTACAACCTAGTTTTTATATTCATATTAAAATAATAAATGTGAAATCCATACTTACAATCTTGAAAAGTATTTATCCTGTGTTTTCTATTATTGCAGTGTTTTTGAGTGGAGGCACTGATTTATGATAAGACTAGCTGCTGCTGGTGCATATCATATTGTATCTATTTTAATCACATTGTTTTTTATAGCATCATCTAGGATTATTTTAGCTTGTATCATTTCATACCAAATTGTAGTATATCTGATTCCATAATTTCACATCCCAACATATCATGACACACAAGGTTTTAGCATTGTTTTATCTTCCATAGTACTTTGATGACACCATATTAGATTGTAGATTACTAAAGCATAGCAGCATATCCAATATCTAAATATTATTGCATTCCTTTACATGAATGACATACACTTTACTTTGTGGTGTTGTATTATTGTATTGTACATCACTTCACAATTGTGTTGTATTACAACACATACTGTTATATGGTATTATATCGTGATACATATTGCATCAAAATGTATTGTTTTGTATGACACCATATTCTGTTGCGTCTTAATACAGAACAAAATACAGTGTTATATTATATTATATGACACTGCACCATAGAGTGTGAAGTGATGTAATATAGTGATTGGGAACCAATGTTTAGTCACTTGATTGTATTTTATATCTGATTTGACGATTATAATATTACAGTACAGTGTATTGTGTTGCATCTGATGTACCACATCATCTGAAACTGGATCGCATCCAATCCAACAACTCTACACTATATAGCAAATTGTATAGTTACACATTGCATCTTGTGTTGTATCACATAAGTCCGCACTGTATCATTTCACCATGTACCATATTAAATCACATTATACCTTGCCATATTACACCGTATTGCTGTTTACATATTGTGCTGCATTGTATCACACCTGGGTGCGTCCACTTTTGTCGCTATGCATGTTTCTGGAGCTGGATCACGTTTTGTTGAGTTTTAAAGTGTTCTCATTTACATGTAATGTCTTTGCTTTGGCGGCAGAGAGCAGATATCTCAGATTTCTGCATACTTGTATTGAAACTGAGACGACACGTTGTTTTACTAGTGGAAAAGGATTGGCCTCTAAAACACTGACACTGACATGCTTTTGTTTTTTTGTTTTTTGTTTTACATTTTGTGTCAAAAAGATTTACACTCTTCGTGAATTGGTTTGATTTTTATAGCTAACTGGAATCAATTAAAATACACTAAATTGTTGTCTCTAAAAGCACAATGGGAGGTAGATCTTTCAGTTATCAGGCTCCTCTCCTGTGGAACCAGCTTCCAGCTTTAGTCCGTGAGGCAGACACCCTGTGTAGTTTCAAATCTAGGCTTAAAACCTTCCTGTTTGATAAAGTTTATAGTTAGGAAGAGGTAGAGAAGACAGCCTAATCCGGTTGGGGGAGGAACTCAGTCT
>JAVLVB010000373.1:424450-443013 GCA_032876305.1 Orestias chungarensis
GGGGAAAAGCATTAACGGTTCATCATGGGAGACAAACTGATGGCCACACATGGTATTGGTTGTAACCACTGCAATGTCAGTGTGTTGCATGGACTTACCTCGCTCTTTCTTTTCCTTTGAGAAGGAGTCAAACCTCCGGCGTAGAGACTTTCTTCGTTTGCGAATTTCTGGGGGAAAGAAAAAGTTACAGTGAATGTTGGAATGTCTGTGCTTCATCCCAAACAATAAAGGTTATGCACTCTATGGTCTGAAATGTCTGTCTCTTGTTTATTGCATTGAGTAGTGTTGAGATCTAACATTGACATGTTCTTTTGGGTAAAACAAAGATCAGCTGTTGTGACTTTCTTTTATACAAATCGAAATGAACTTATAAAGCCCACTTATGTATTTTTCCTGTTTCCTTGTGGACTGCGTCCTCAGAACAACTTTCTTCTCATGTTAACAATAGAACAGAATGTTTCTGTAGACAAGCAGTCTGCTCTCGATTAATCATGACTGTACATGTGATGCAAAAGCAGGGATCCAAGACAAATATAAAAAGGAATGTTTCTGCAGATTAAAATCAGAAACCTTAATGTCTTCTGTCAATGCAATTACAGGTATGGGTGTTTCTAGTGTTTCTTCATGAGATTTAAATGTCTGAAACCAAGGATTTTGCTCATTCTTCTTTACAGAATAGCTCAAGCTGACTTAGATTTGATGGAGAGTATAGGCAAACATACAGTTGATTTAGATCGGGACTTTAGTTCGGTCATTTTAACAAAGAAATATCCTTTTTTTAAATCCCCTGCATTGTTGCTCTGGCAGTGTAGCTCAGGGAGGTCAGAGTTAGATGAAAACCTTTCATCCCTGTCTTAAATTGGTTGTAGCGACTTGGGTTCAAGGTTTCATCAATCCTTTCCCCATGCCCAACAAATTTTGTTTCCACCATCATGTTTCAATTGGAAATAGTGAACCAGGAGTAATGTCCACAAACATTGTGTACCATGTAGGCTAGTATGTTTAATTATTGACATTATCTGACAAGAGACATATACTTCAACAGTTTTGCTGTGTCACCTTTGTGGCAGGTGGCAAACCACACGTTGAACTTCAGATAGCATTTTTCTTCTCACTACTCTTCCATTAGGTCCATATTAGAGGAATGGTGTTAAAATCCTTCTCTGCAGCTCAGGGCCTTTTTGACTATTTCTTCACCTTGCTTTGAGTTCAAGTAAGTCATGGTGAGTTGGTACTTTTTATACACTATAGCATGTATGAATAAAACATACAACAATATAACAGTTGATAGAAACTCTGAGGTATAAAGTTAAACCATGCAGACCAAGTTCACCCTGGGACAATGCAGATGCTAGAATCACTGTTGAGTTTGCGGACATAAGTTGGTCAAAGAAAATGAAAAACAGCTATTTAGCTCTAACTAGATGTTGGTAGCTCTAAAAAAAAAAGGTTGATTTGGATGTAAAGAAATTGTGAAAAAAACAAAAAAACTGGGGACCCAAAACAGACCCATGTGGAATACCAGAAGCCTGCCTGTCAACAACTGAGGAGCTAAAATATAGAAAGATGGACAGTTGTGCTGGCATGAGAAGATAAGATATGTAAAGACTAGAGAGTCAGTAACTAAGGGGTTTTCCAACAAAAGACACGACAAAAGGCACACGATGAGGAATTATGAAGCTGTTAGGTATTATTCATAGGAAAACTTGCACTCTTGTATTAAACATTTTGATAATAATCCAGTTTTATCTGTTTGTTTTTTTCTGGTTGAACCAGGCACAAATGTGTAACATCATGCAAAAACACAGGATCTCATTGATTCCTTATGCTACTTGTTTCAAAGCAGGTCAACTTTCTTTTACAAGCTCCACATTCCACTTCTCTGACTTGTTTATGTTCAGGAAACCCAGGTTTGGTGTTCAGAAACCACCAATCCAAATACGGATTAGTTGGCTTTTTCCCTTTTTACACAAAGATCTAATTTATCTACAGTTGCGTTGCCCAAAATACTTGTGACATGACAAACAAAATACTTTCCTTTTTTTCACCTTACTAACATGGACAATTTTAAAACTTGTCATATAAATAGCAACAGGGGGGAGAAAAAAGTGAGTTGGAGCTGTTGGGATAAAGAAGTCAAATTCCCACGACTGCAGGAAATTAAAGTTTATTTCTTAAGTGCAAAGCTCCTCCCATGAACACACGGCACCACCATGTAATGCATGTTTTCTATTGATGAGTGTGCAATGCTGCACTAGTATTGGGAGTGTGCATGAAAAATAAAAGGCGCAGTAATGGAGAAAGTCAAATAAAATAAGGTGTTTTCAGCAATTTTTCTTAAATAACATATTGATTTTATCGTGTTTATGTTGCTACATCTGTGTGTGTGATTCAGACTACCATTTGTTAATATTTGTTAATACCTGAAAATCATCTTAATCCACCCAGACATCTGCCCTTGTGATTTCGAACATAAAGATGAAGCACAATTAAGTCCTCGAGCTCTTTAGCTTTCACCGTATAGCTGGATGACAGAAAACATGCCCGAAAGTCCTCGAGCTCGATCATCGCCTTGCAATAGATTCCATATTCTTACAGGCTACAGCCATGAAATTCAATATGTTTTATTCCAGCGAGAGTCTAAGGTAGACCAGCTTTAAAGACATTTTTCAAAATATTTTGCAGCTCCTTGGAAAACAGACACAGTTGAAAGCCCAGGAAGGGCAAATATTTGCAGGGATTAGTGTTAATATCATTAACTCTTAACAAAGAAAAAGGTTTACTGTAACATCCTTGCTTTATCTCCGATGATCTCAATTAAAAACAATAGCATCTGCGAGTTTTATTAAAGTCTTAATCTGATATGTTAGTAATAAAGACATCTCAAATACATAACACTTACATAAAGATCTTATATTTGTTGTTTTTTAATGAAAAGAGGATAGACAGGCTGGGAATAGAAGAATTGACCAAATTGACCAAGAAAAAAAAATTAAAAGACAGAAGAGGAAGTGGAAACCCACATCATTCTTTTGTCCCTGTAGGAATGAGACTTCACTGACAGGGGCATGAGAATGAACTCCAAAATTTAAACAACAAAATAATAATAAATAAAAAAAACATTACCAGGAATATTCAGGGAGAAAAGTCCTGTTTAAAAGTGAAACAAAATGTAGGAAAAACAATAATATGTAGAGAGGGAGATACATCTAAGAGAAGCAATTAAGCAGATGGGAGGAAAGCTACAGAAGCCTGAAGAAGATAAACAGTGAGGAGGGCGACGCGGCGGGAGTTGAAGCCTTGACCGTAACAGACATGTTGCTCCAAGGAGATTGCTCCCCTCAGGGGGGACAAGGAGGACAACTATTCCCACACTCACTCACAGTAATCTTTGTCTGCAAGCCAAGCAGAAAAAAGTATTTTAATCAGCTGATGTTAATAACCTCTATTAGGCTACATTACCCTATATTGTTCGAGGTTTATCTTAAAAAAAAAAAAATCTAATCTAAAGTGAGCATCAGCTCTATAGAGGACGTTGTGGTTTGTCAATGAAATAAGGAATTTAAATGTGATATCGCGAAAAGTTTCAATAGTGATGAAAAATTCTAGGCATCTTAGGCCTTTAGCCATGTCCAACAGGTTTGAACTGTTTTAGCTTATTTTAATCTTTCCATCGACTTATAGCAGCATGTCGGTCGCAGCGAAAGAAAAGCATCACGGCATCCTGATGCTGCCACCACCATTCCATCTCAGAGTCTCACTCAAAGACAGAGGTGTGCGAGGGGCATGGATTAAAATGTATTAATAGATTAGATTCACGGTTGTGTTTATAACGCAATAACACTTAAAAGAGGTGTGTACTGTGCTTCAGTGCCTTGATGACACAATTTCAAACCTAACTTTAGCTTTTGATTACAGAGCATGTTGTTTGAAATAAAGAGAATCCCATGGTTAAATAAATTACTAGTATCTTAGGTGCTGCGGCTGCAAAAATATTTAAAAAATAAAGCCCAAATAACCAACCCACCACCACCGTGCTTCTTATTACAAAGAGCCTAGAGTCTGAATAGATCTTTTCTTGTAGTTGATCTTCCAGTTGCAGAAGCTGATCTTTTGGTAAATATGTGACGATGCTGGAAAATTCCCTGCGAGTTATTCAGATGTGCGTAATATGATGTGGAGCAATCTTTGCTTTGCTTTCATACCAGTAAACTGTAAAAACCAAAATTCTTTTTATAAATGGAAACAAAAAGTGATTCATCCATTTTCCCGTTAAGTTTCCTTTTTTTTTTTGAAATAGAGGTGAGTTTATATTTAAAGATTTGAAAAAATGTCACGAGTGAGAAGTGAGACAATTTCCAGAAAATTATGTAAGCAGACCGTCTCAAGGGAATATGTAGAGATACACAAATGTAACCTCTCCAGGCATACAGCAAATCTTCTTTAAATACATCCTTAATTCCCTAGTTGTTATATTTACACTTAAATAAATGTCATAGTTTTCATGTAGAATATTTTGATTATTTTCTTTTAATAAGGAGATTGTTTTTTTTCTCCAAGTATGGATAATAAAAAGAAAAAAGAAAAAGTCCTAATTGTATTTATAAATGATAAAACAATTATGAATTAAAAAACTAATTTAAAAAAAAGTAACCAAATAAAGCTGTGCTGCTTTTATTTTGTGTGTGTGTGAAGGGGAACCGCATTTCTCAATCACTTACGGTTTCCCCTACATCTCTGGATCTCACAAGCGTCAAACTTTGTGTGTGCACATGCTTCAAGGGAACAATGGACACCGTAAAAGCTCGACTAACGTTTTTTTTGGCGTTAAGTGCATTCTCCAATGGGAAAAAGTTGAGCAGAATTGTTTGATTTACAATATTTACAGTTATAACGTGTAACGTTCTCATGAGAGAACAATTTTGGTAATTGTGTGTATATACAGTTCACCTGGCTGGATTTCGTGAGCTTCACCCCTGTAAGATGTGTCATACCAAGTGTCTTCTGTTTTGAACTCCAGATATTCATGAGCTGAATGATACACATTATGTAATTAAGTGCATTTTACAATGGAAGACAGTAGAGCAGGATTAAGTTAGTGTTACCGTTGGTATGGCCCTCTGACACATTTGAGGTCCCTCATGTGGACTCAAAATCATGCCCATCCCAGCTCTAGACCCCAGATGTGTAGCAAATTGCTACAGTGATTATTGCCATTCATCTATTCATTTACAACAACAAAAAAGACAGATCACAGATTAAAACAAAAAAAAACAAATGTTTCAAACAAATTTCTAGTAGGAAAAGGTGTAAAAAACTGCGAAATACCCTGGTACCATGACCCCCAAATAAGAAGGGACTTCAAATTTAGGTTTGTGGAACAAAAATGTAGTGAAACACAAACTTGATGTTCTGCAGTTTTATTTTTAGAACGTTCTTGAAACAAACATTGTTCTTATGAGATGTGTTTTTTTTCCTGAATCCATGAATTTCAACATAAACATTTTGGACGTCGATGAAAAACGAAAAGGCAGCAGCTTAAAACATAAAACTATGTGTTGTCAATTTTTATTGTCCGGTTAGGTACACAGATATTGGTATTTTAGGATAGTCAAACATGGAGGATTTGTTTTGGAAAGCTAACAGTAAATGCGATGCTGGACAAACTTCTGGGGAATTATTCTGCGTCCCAAAGTCCATTTTATATCTAACAGGGTAGATATGTTTTGTTGACAGATTTTCACCTTAGAAACAAATTAAGTAAAATGTCAAAAAGGTATTCCAAGCAAATATGAAAGCTAAAATGAATACAGACTGAATTCTTACCCTCTCCTATTATTTACGCAGAAGAATATGACATTTTTGAATATATAACTGGTATATTAACAATTGGTCGCTTGACTAATTTGGTCCATCTATTATCGTGATCCTTGCTGATCTTTATACAAAACAAAAGAAGCAGGAAAGTATGACACAATATTCACAAGTTTCAGATGATAATTGGATTTAACCAATAAAGTTGAAAATGAATTAATAAATCCCATATAAAATATTGCAAATACCAATTGGGATGTTTTTGCACAGGAAGAAGAACTGAATATTTATTTTTGTCTATTTTGTTGTATCACAACAACAAACTTTAATGAAATTGTGCTGAGATTTTATGGTGTTTAAGTAACACAAAATTTTATGGTATAAGGAAAACTATGCATGGGTTTATAACGTTTACAAGAAAAAAATCTGAAAAGTGTGACGTACCACTGTGTTCAGCATCCTTTACCCTAATACAAATATAGATAAATATATATTATTGGCTACAAATAAAGATTGCACAACATCTGAAACTCTCAATTCCCATATATTTTGAGGAGGAAGCATCATGTTGTAGGAATAATTTTCTTTTGCATGGACAAGTAATCTGTAGAGTTAATAGAGAAAATGGACGTAGATAAATGCAGGTGGGAAAAACCATTGACTTTAAACCTGGGGGAGGTTCATATACCAGCAGGACCACAACCCACAGGCAGAGATACAAATTGAAATCCAAACATATTCATAAGTTAGAACGCTTAAGTCAAACCTCAAGCTTAAATTTGAGGAGCGCCCAGAATGAGTAGAAGTACAAACCACATTTTTCAGATTTTTATTTTTTATTGTTTTGCAAACATTTTCAGAGAAAAAAAATTCTGCATATTTCAAATAATAAGAACATTACCCCTTTCCAATAATTTTCGAAAAGTTGGCTTCTGTTATTAAGTTTACTTGGTGGATCTTTAAAGATGCATGCACAGGGGATGCTATTTGGATGCAGGGTGGTTGTTAAAGAACAAAACCAATAAACTTGGTGAAATTTGAATGGGTGATATTAGTTATCCTGCAAGAGAACAAAGGTTATTTAGGAAAATGTTGGGAGTCTGAGAAAAGCTGCTTAATAGCCCTCTGATCTCACAACGGCATAAGACCCTTCCCTCAGAAACACTTAATATACAATATATGAACCACTATTCATGTGCGCTATCAAGCACTGTGAACTTTGTCTCCTCTGTGATACCTCAGGCCTGAATAAAACCCAGGAGAAAACATCCCAGGCTTTAAGGTGTGTGAAAAATGCAGCAGCATATTACAGCAACTACTTTCCATTATTACATTGATTTAGTAGTTTTAGTTCAGGTGGATTGAGAGGTTGCACAAAAAAACAATATTTTGAAGCTTGGGAGTATCAAGCAGAGGAATGTGGCACAAATAAACATCTGAAGCGGGATAAAGGCGCGGGTTTTCTTACCGAGGGACCTCACAAAGATTCCCAGCGTAGTGTTTCTAATGTGTAAGCAGCTGCCGGTCATACAACTTTTGGTTGAAAATATTTCACAGGTATGTTCAAAAAGTCACAAGACAGATCAGAGTCCCTGAAAAGAAAACTTTCAGAGTAATGAGTGATAAGTTTTAGCTTTGTTCATCAGGGCAGAGATAATGAAATAAGAGGGTCACTGAAGGGGTAATCTCGAGGCTTTGGTCACAATGTTATCTAACAAAGCAGTAATCAGCCGGCTGCTTCTTCTCTGCAAGACCCGAACATGTATCATGTGGAGGAGCTGCTGTTTGTAAGATCGTGGCTCAAATAACTGTGTAATTTTTGAAATATAATTAAATGTTAGTGATGTAAAAAATCCCTCAGCCCACAAGGCAGATTATACGGGAAATTGGTTCAGATTTAAAGATTTGTTATTGGGAGATGCAATTTCTTGTCACTGGTTCTTTCTGGTAATCTATCCAGAAGATGATAAGGGACCTTTTAGCAGAAGTCAGGGATCAAGGAAGGAAACGTCTTTTCTTTCTCATCCTTTAGTTGGATTTTAAGATTAATTCAGTTTAAATAAAGAAATTCTTCATTAATCCCAAAAGGAAATTAAATATCTTCAAAGCTCATATTATACAAGCTCCTTCAAAGATCTATTGGAGATGGTGACGCTTGTGGCCAGGTATCATCTCCTTTAGCAGCCTTTATTACTGCATATCCAGGGGACCTCTGACTGAAGGCCCTGTATTGTTGTATAGCAGTCTGTTGATGGGATGTTCTGGAGGCACGGTGGCTACTTTCCATTGCATCTGGGATTTAGTTACTGCAGTTTGAGCTCACATGAAGTTATCAGGCTGCTCCTGGTTGTGAACCATATTGTTGCATTTTGTTGTACACCATGACCAAAGGTCGAACTGTAAAAATAAATAATCTCAGCTGCACAGCCCCCATGCCAGAGAACTACCAGAAAGGCATTGGTGACTAGATGGATTACTGTGTTGACGCATATTAAGGCATATTTTGTGTTTTTACGTAAAAATGTTGTTTATAAATAGTTGTAGAGATGGGTCTTATTAGATTTTAGCTATTTATGGGTAAGTGCGGTCCATAACTCTTTTCGTGGATAATTTGGGAGGAGTGTAGCTCTCTACTTCTAAATTTCGGAATAAACGTCTGTTAAAAAAACAGCAAAAGCTGTAGACCCAACGCTTAAGAAACTACAGTATTGTCATTCTCCTACCTCTGGGAATGCTAATCTTAAAGTCCAGGTCCCTCTCCTCCAGGTGGTACAATGCCACTTCCTGTAAACGCGCCCGCTCCAGCTCTGACAGGCTCTGAATAGGAACCGGCTGCAAACGCACACTCTGTTCCAACATGGTAGTCCAAGTGTGGTCCCCCTGGAGGGAGACAAAAAAAAATAGTTAGTCTACAATATAAAAATAAAAATAGTCTAGATGCTGTTGGTTGTTAATCATGGAGACAGTTTCGTGTTTGTTTGGTTTTTTGTCCCTCAGCAAGAGAAAAGCTCAAATTCTACTTTGTGGAATCGGTGAACATAATAAACCAACCAACAAATACTTGATACCTAAAGAGACAATTAGAGGTTTTAAATAAGGAGCCTCAAAACACCACCAAACATAAAAATAAATATGAAAAAAGGACAAAGAAGTTCCGTTTTCTATTCAGTTTAAGATCATTACCCAACAAATTAAATGTTGCAAAAATGCCTTTTTGATATGCTCTTTGTCTGTTGAATTTGGGGTTCCCCTCTGTTTCTCTCTTTGGATATACTGTAGCTGAAGACCACAAACTGCTCATGATTTCTAGTATTAGAACATTAAATGTACCATGTGTGAAAGCTAATCTCTGTTTTTAGAAAAGGTAATTTAAAACTAAATCCGACCCACTGACTCGAGATTTATTATTTGGTGAGCTGTAATGATAATACTACAAATAACTGAAGGCCTTATTATTTTTAAAAGTAAAATCCTGATTGAAACTTTTTTAAATTTATTATCAAAACATTTAATAGTTTAAAGTCCTTTTACTGATATGTCAGAGTGACAGGAAATCCACTTTCTTGTGCCGTAAAATACAGTATATACTATATCGTTGGTAAAATGTTGTAAAATGTCACCCATAATTGGATTCAGATGAGTTATCCGTCCCTCAGCTGAAGAAGTAAACTAAGCTGTGTATGAAATCCTTGTATGGTAGTTAAACTGGGTCTAACTTTAAACTTTCTAACATAAACTCCTAAAAAGCATTGTGTGAGACATAAGCAGCGCCATAAAACATCTTTTGTATATATGTGTATATACATCTGCATTACTGGATGTGCTCACAGGCACCGTAGTGCAATTAAACCTTGTCGTCTCTGGCTAAAATGCAGCCACACAAAACACTGGCAAACGCAATCGGTGTTAACCTCATAACAACAGAAAAAGTCCTTGTTAAGATGGTAACAAAACCTACAAGGCAACCCGTGTCAACATGAGCTAAAAGGCCATTCAGAGAGGAAGACACCATTATTCATAATGCAACGTAAAAAGCCTAATTTCAGTTTGCAAACGCACTCATGGACAAATTGTATCATTTTAGAAATCATTTTCAATGTTTTAGATAATACCAATTTGAAATGTTAAATTATATTAACCCTTAGTTACATTCAGAGGAACTGGTGCACTTCACAAAATAGGACTTCAAGAGGAATGAGATATTATGGGAAAATACTGATGCAATATCTCAACACTGAAATGAATATTGGTAAAGGAACAATGGGGATTATGGAATATAAAGTAAATCAATCAAAATCAATCAAATTAAAAAATACTTTATGTACCCAAAGGGAAATTAATATTAGCCTTTAAGTGGCCTAAACTCGACTTAGTTCCAACAGTTCTATCAATATAAATGGGGCAAAAATCCAGCTATTGCGAAAAGCTCATGGAAGGAATCCCAAAACGTTTGACCCAAGTAATAAAGTTTAAAAAGTCGTCCTGCCCCTATTGAATTACTGTTACCTTAAACTAGGATTATGTATGCCAGGGGCGGTTATGAGCTACTTAAAATATCAACAATCCTAAAGGATCTACCCCAAAAAGATTAGGATGAAGAATAATTGAAATTTAATCTATAACACATATTAGTTTGTCTTGCATAACTGCATTAACCCACTGTGAAATGTGTGTGTTTCTCCCCAACCACAAGCAGATGCAGATAAGTCTATAATACATGCATATACATATATACATAGATTTCAGGGGGGTCTGGAGTTACCCCAGCTTTGATAAGCGAGACTCGCTATGCGACACTGTAGTTTGCTAAGGCGGCTAACGCACAGCTGAAGTAGAGCGCACATGAGTGCCAAAAATGCGCATCAGTTTGCTGCCCGGTATGTGATTCAAAAAACAAATGGAAGAATGGATGCGGTTGGATGGGGTCATCTTACGCCGTGCAATCGACCCGTCTGATCGGGATCAACGTTTTGGCAACTCCTGATGTAGGCGGGAAAAAAAGCATCTTGGGAATCATGAAAGATTAACACTGTTTTGACAAGAGTAGGGAAAATCTGGTTTTTGATCGACAGATTGGTGAACTAAAGGTGAGCAAGAGCCAGACTGACTTATGAAAAACATGCGCCTCCCAACTTGCAAACCCTGTCAGACAAAAATGCTAACATGTCTGTTATCTGTAAGTATGTGAAAGGGCTTCCTTCCACCAACGGGGAGGTTCTGAGGAGTAAGTAAGGAATTTTGTACAGAACTTAAATAAGATATCTGTTTCAGGTACACTGTGTTTACAACAATATTGTTCTTCCTTTTGGATTACAACAAGAAAAGAAATACTTCAATGCTTTAACTCTGGATCCATTGCAGTTCATTTTGTGGGTGAATTAAAAATATTGTCTTTTTAGATGGGAAAAGCTGACAAACAAAAAAAATGCAACAATGAAATGTATTCGCATGTAAAAGTTTCAAATGAGAGTTCGGCCATTGCTAAAGCTTTAAAATGTTTTGTATTTTACCATTTTTTGTTACCAGAATTACTGAAACACGCAGAATATATTGTTTCACAGCTTTATTTTTAATAATGTGTAGACTGATATGTTTGCAGTGATAGAAATATTGGGACCAATGTCTATAAACATCCACTTTGCCTAGACAATTGTGGAAATAACACACCGAATCTAATATGTGATATTTTTTTCCAGTAACCTAGCACTCCACCACTGTTCACTACAGAACTCCACTGTCTATAAAATGCCTTTTCTCAGATTTCAAAACTACACAGTGCCTGACATAACTCTAGGCAGAAGATTCATCTAACTCCTTACAGCTTTTGTTGTCTGGCTGCCACATATATACTTTTACGTTTTAGACATGAGACTGTCAGAAACACAAATACAAAAGAAACATCATTTATGCCCACACAACTCAAAACACAAGGAAAAAGGCAGTCAAATAAGTCAAATGACAATGAAAGGCCCTGTCCATAAAAATGTTAATGAAACTTGACTCAAACCCAACGAACCAACATAGTACTAAACTACTTTGAGTGCTACGTAGATGCTGACTTCAATAGAAATTATAAATTAAAACTAACCTTTTTAACTGACAAGTGCTGACAAGGCTGTCATCAGAGAAAAAGACCAAAAGCATAATGTCTCTACATTGGGTTCATGTTCCACATTTCTCCATCTCCAAAAAGTAAGTCAAGTTGATACTCCAGAGATATATTTTTGTTTCATCTGACACAAAATATTCTCCGCAATCGTATTTTGAATTTCACTCGTAGTCACTGGGAAATCTCAGATATATACAGGGACTCCATATATTGACTGTATGTTCCCAATTGTTTTCTTATTGACTGTAGTCCAAGGTCTTTTAGGATTTTTAACAAGCTCCCTTTTAGTAAAATGGCAAATTCTGGATATTTAAGCCCTGAATTGATTGAATGTGATTTTGGTGAACTTTATGTCTTTAAATGTTCAATATCTTGTAGATGACCTTCTCCTAGAGCTCATGCTCAGGTTGATGGAAAGAGACTGGTGCTGTGACAGGTGATACTTACATACATAAAGAGTTGAGTTGTCTCTTCAAACAAACAAGTCTGATTGCTGGGCTGTGAGGTGGCACTTTTGTTGCCTTGAAAATTCCAGCCTGCCTTCTCATTGCATATTCTCCCTGTCCATGTGTGGGTCTTCCCCGGGTACTCAGGCTTCCTCTCACAGACCAGAAACATAACTTTTAGGTTTGCATATTTGGAGTACAGGTCAACAATATGGCATGTCGAGTACCATATTCCTTTGGGTGCCTTTATGGTGATGACATATCGGCAAAACAGAGTGGTAATAATGACTCGACCCACGGTTTCTTACCACACTGACTAATTTACATTAACGATCAATTATGTTTTGGTTTTAATAGTTAAATGCCGGTTTCTAAATATAATCGGCCAGGCACTGCTAAAATTTCTTATCACATACCTAGTTATGGCCTGTTGTCAACTGCAGGAAGTAGGAAACAAGACAATTCATGCCACATGACAGCCAACCCACACAGGAAGACCAAGCAATGAAACATATTGTGCCAAAAGAAAGATTTTTTTTTTAAATCTTAGGACCAATAAGGAGCAAGCAAAGAGCATGTTCAAACATTAGTGTGTATGCATGTGTGTCCGTTGCTGTGCCAGGCTTATAATGAGGTGATAGGGTTACAGAAACGCTCTCTAACAGAAACAGGTGCATGTCAAACTTGTCCTTCACATGTGGGATTAAAATATTGGAAGTCCCCTCCGGGCCTCTTTGTTTCTTCATGGGGTTTTTTCTTCCCACTTGGCCCCTCTTCAATTTGTCCCTTTGTGATGTTCATCATTACCCATAGCTTTTCGTCGTGACCTCATCGGCGACCACACAATGCAAATGAGACCGAATGCCAACCCTTGTTACTCTTGTTAGGTTGAAGTAGTTTATTTTACTAATTGACTGGATTTATTTTTGTTGGATTGACATGAAATGACCTGATACGACTGAGTGTTTGAAAAAGAATGTTGAAGTTTGTAAGTCCTGAACAGGTACCAAATCTCGGCACTATTGTGTAGATTATCTTGATACAAAAATTTAAGGTGCAAAATATTTATTTTCTTTATTTTCTTTTTGTTCCTCAGAGTAAGCAACCACTTTTATGTATTATAACAGCTAAATGAAGCTCCATATCAGAAGCTAAAAATGAATGGAAAAGCATGGTTACGTCGAAGGACCTAATTCATTATTTGGATTAAAATGTGAGTAATTACTGGATAAGGGAAGATCTAATATTACACAAAAACTTCAACTAAACAAGCAGGGTAAAAGTCTTTCGGCTAATTATTGGCCAAAGCTTTTAAGAAAAAAAAAGTGTTTAAGTTTGTTCTGTGCCGTTCTGACATTTACATAATGAACATCTTATTGCTGTGTTCCCTCAAAGCTAAGCATGTGTCTTGTTTTCGCATTATTAGCTTCACACTGTGTTCCTGCAAATTAATTGGACACGTTGCCTGATTTTCATTAAGATAGTCTCCACACAGTTTCACAAACATTAGTATGTAAATGTGCTCCAGGAGTACCTCTCTCTCTCACACACACACACTTTAACTTGTCTTTCTATTTTCAAAAGGACTTGCACTGACTTCCGTTTATTATTCATAATTTTTCTATTCAGCATATCCCCAGTCCTAAACCATCAACAGCACCTTAACGACCTTGCCCCAAAAGGAATAGTGCGTCCTCAAAATCTGTTGGAAGAAAAATGTGCCTTAAGTGATGACAAATGCTAAAACACATACACACACACACACACACACACACACACACACACACACACACACACACACACACACACACACACACACACACACACACACACACACACACGTTAAGTATCCTTCCATTGACTTCCATTCATTTGTCAATGATTTCTATAGTCAAACCATGGCCCTAACCCTAAAAGTAACAACGTAAATGCCTTACCCTAAAGCTAGCACTAAGTCAATTTATACCATGGTCTTGCACCTAAGCTATAACCCGAAAAAATAAAAAATAATACTCGTGGGGACCAAAGCCTGAGGCACCGTCCCCACAAGGATTATTTTTTTTTTATGTTACCACAATGCAGAAAAAACAAGTGCACACATACACACGTAAACAGGCAGGGATTACTAATAGGTTTTTGGCAGCACCAAACACTGTGTGCCTCGCCAGCACAAGCAGGTCATGCGTCAACACAGCAGTTCATCTGTTTCACTCCTCACTAAATTGCCAGGTTACTGCAAGAGCAAACACATAGATCAAATGTTGGATGTTTAAAAGTGAATATGAAGAAATGCAATAAATACAGCCAACAATCTAAATCTAGATTTAATCTGTTAATATGAAGATATTTGAATAATGTCAGTGTGAAAACAGTTTATTAACTCATAAATTCAGCACTGAAACTACAGTGCAACACCGAAGAGGGAGCAATCATGTATAGCCTACCTTTAGGTTAGGATAATTCAATAACTTCTGAATACATGGGTTATTTATTTTGATAGATGGAGTTTTATTTTTGCGATGGAATGTTTTTAGATTTTCTAGAATATGTTGTATAAAAAATAAATCCACTGTCTATATCTTAGGCCAGGGGTTAGAAGTGGGTATTTGGTGTTTATCCTTAGAGACCATTGAACAAGAGGTACAGTAAACTTTGTGAAGGTCACTTGCCAAAGTCTAGATACATTGTAATGAGATTGATCAACATATCTTTATAAGATCGTTTTTATTTGTTTGTTTTGACTTTCCAGTGAATTTGCATCGTTACCACCACTCACCCACAACTCCGAAACACTAAGCAGGCCATACTACTCTCTTTATGGACTTTGTAGATATGCACATTAGCGTCACACTTATTAAACCTAAATAATCATTATTTAGTCCCAAATCATCACCTCCACCTTTGTGTTTCACATTTTATACTCTGATCTAATCCTGGGCAAGTTTATGTCCGACATGTTAGACTCCTACTGAAATAGATCTTATATTACAAAACAATGTAATTTAATAATAATCATAGGCTGTATACCTTTTTTCTTCAGCTATCAGTCTTCCCCATGTGTGACCACGCCAAAAGCTTTGTTTGCTTTTCTAGATAGGACTGCTGACTGAAAGTCTATGTAGAGTATCCAGTCAAGGATTCACTAAAGCCTGTAATTGTAATGAGATTTTAAAGCAACTAACCATTGGTTTTTGTTTGTTGTTTTAGGTATCCACATCCTATAGGTGAAAGAATGGAAAGGGTTAACCTGAGATAACCTGAAAGGTTAAAACTTCAGAGCTAATGCATTAAAGCATTGAGGCTTTTTCTTTGATAAATGAGTCTGATTCTTCTTTTATCTCTGATTTCTAAAACAGAGGCAAACTCTTTTTAAGTAATATAATATATAATAGTTTTTTAATGAAAAGAGAACTCATTCAACTAATACGAGCGTTACAAATGATAGAAAATTGAATAAATTAAATGGTTAAGATTACGGTGATAAACTATGCAGTTGCTGTAAGCGTTTGGCTCTGTGTTTTAAGTAAGTCCAAGCTATTATTATGAGTCATATACATGAGGTGAGAACCTTAAGCCAGCCACCCTGTAACTCTCTCAGCTTTTATTTTGACACCAAAAAGGAAGGGCTTCCTGTAGTGTTGATAGAGTTAATAAACAAACAAATTTTGTGGGACTGTCTGACCACATTCAGTTACTAAAGGATTTGAGAAGTTCTCATCTCCTCCAAATGGCTAAAGTGGCAACATATTGGGGGCTCTGTGGGAAAACGAAACATGACTCAAAGGACTTGTATGCACTTGTAATAATATCTAAACAATAATGTTAGTCTCTGCTTCCTTTAGATCTGAAGTCTTTTACAAATCTCAACATGTCAGCAAACACAAGTACAAAGACAAATCAAACCTGAACTGAATGTTTGTAATTAATTAATTAATTATATATATATATATATATATATATATATATATATATATATATATATATATATATATATATATATATATATATATATATATATATATATATATATATATATATATATATATATATATATATATATATGTATAAGATGCCCCTCTTCCACAATAAAAAAAACCAATAGATATCGGAAAGCTTAATTATCGCTTAAGTGTTTATTGATACTAGTTTTTCTTAAAAGTCAAATCTAAACTGTGGAATAAAAAAAATAAACAAACAGAAATGAGCTAATAGCAATCACTGAGTAATACCACAAATTCAGCAAACCAATCCTTAACACAGTATTGCATTGTAAAGCCTGAGAGTTAATTTGCAAATGCTTTCTAACTATCATGTAACTATGCGAGGTTTTACACTTTGCTCAAGAAATAAAACGTAAATTTAGGATTGATGTCAAAACATTGAGAACACCAAGATCGCGCTGGATGCAGAAATACATCTGATTCAGAGAAACAGTCACACAAACAGTCTGTACCTGCAGGAGGGCTTCACTCTCTCTCAGTTAAAACTCCCAACTGTTGCTCCCTTTAGTTTGTGCAGACTTGGTTGTCCAGACTTTGCTCAGCAAAACAAATTCATTTAGACTCTGAGCCGACAGAGACTGACTGGGGAGCGTTGAGCTGTGTGATAGATTAAGAAAGGAGGAGGAGGAGGAGGAGGAGGAGGAGGAGAAGGAGGAGTTCTGTTGACTTGACTTCTAGGAGCTCAAAACATAAACAGAGAGGAGGGAGGAGAGATGGAAAGAAGAAGCTAAATATATGGAGGTAGAAAGGTAGAAGATGGTGTTGGGACTAAGTATTAGAAAAGAATAGAAGACATTATCAGATAGAAATCATGGTAAATGAAAATATGAAAACAAGAGGGGGGATTAATAAGAGGGCAAATACAGTAATTACAGAAAAATGTTAAAGTGTGAACGAACGTTACAAAATGGTGGTGAATGAAAATTGTTGAAACGAGGAAGGTTGAGGGAGTACAAATTGGGAACCAGGAGCCTGGTGAGAAAATATTACAGGGATAACTGAGGAGGATGTAAAAACAAAAAATATCAAAACCATTAGATGATATGAATGAAAAAAAAAAAAAAAAGTACTTAAATCAGGGAGTTACAAATGCCATCTCACAAAATGAAGGAATACACAATGCCGGGTAAAAAATACCTTTTCTGTTTGGTTTATACAAATATAATTAAGGTTACACAGAATTTTTCAAGTGGTAAGAAATCAGTGTAGAATTACAGAATTCAAATATTTTATAATTCTGAGACAGGTCTTTTTTTTAAAGTTAAAATAACCTGAAATGCCTATGTTCGTGGTAAGGTTATCTGATTTCAAGTTATTCAAACAACGTAATATAGATTTTGAAGTAAGGATTCTCAACCGCAGTGCAGAAAATATTGTACTTCCTTTGTTTTGCTAGCATGCATAAGAAGCCCTGTTTGCACACAGTGCTCTCCCTGTGGTCGAGTTTTAACATTATGCTTTCACATAGTTTTGCTTCATATGAAGATAGAGAAAATTTAGATGTCTAAATCAAGGGATATATTCTGATTAATGATCAGAAATATAGGTAGAACCGTCGGAGTCGGTTTCTGAAAAGGTTCACAAGAATGTAAGAAACAAGGTAAAACAGCAGGAAGAACATATGAAGATAGTAAGGTGTTACTGAGTCAGGAAGGGGAATTTGGTAAAAAAAAAATCCTATGTATAAACAGTTGCCAGCATGATTGTATGAAGGGAGGAAGTAGACAGCATTGGTGCTGGAGAGAGAACTACACAAAAAAAGTAACAACACTAATATGAGAGCAGCTGGGAAAGAAATGACATAAAAGAACTTAGGTTGGGAGAAGAAGGAAGGGAGTTAGGAAATAAACAGGAGGATTAAAAGAGGATAAAAGGTCTATAAAAAGGACAGAGGGGAAAGCATAGCTGGACGGGGAAAAAAAGGCCATAGGGAGATCTGGTCAAGTTAGACACTATCAACTCGTGAGATATTTTAGAGGCCGTGAAAAGCTTCCCTGATCTGACCTGCATCTCTGCTAATTGAGATGGAATTAAACCACCTCTATGACGTTGGATATGTGGGGTAATGAGCGATGCTTTCACGGTTACAAAAAAGAAATCAACATATATATATATATATATATATATATATATATATATATATATATATATATATATATATATATATATATATATATATATATATATATATAT
>JAVLVB010000373.1:444371-465556 GCA_032876305.1 Orestias chungarensis
TTTTTTTTTTTTTTGCTTTATTCTGATTTTTGTTCACATTATTATACAAGAAAAAATGATCCCACAATTTGGATCCTACATATCTTAAAAAAGTACTTTAGAGTTTATAGTTTTGATACACATTATTATTGGTGACTCAAAATTGTCCACTAGCAGTGCTACCAAGTCTGAATATAAATCGTAAAAAATTGTTCAAAAAAAAAAGAAAAGATCAACCCTTACTCGACTTAAATATAAAATGATAAGTGATGTATTTAAAGGTGTATCATAAATTATTGATATAGAATTTCCAGCCTTTAATTGTGTGTGTTTTTTTTTGGTTAATACTTTTATTTATAACCTATGTTGGAGCTTGTGTACGTGTGTGCTTGTGCTTCAAGGCCGGAACTCATCTTTCGACACAGGCAATAGTCCAAAACAAAAGCAATGAATGTAGAAAAAAAGCTCTGCACGTCCTCTGATTTTTTCTCAAGTCAACACAGCAGAGTTTAAAATCAGTGACCTCGAACGCCGCATGATGGAGGACAAACACGAGAGGCTGGGATGTGAGAGATCCTGCCGAGTGAATGAGCAAGAATTAAACTGTAGACTGTAGGGCAGCGAAAGATGTAGTGAAGACTAAACAAAACAAAAAACAAATAAAGAGTTGACTAACAGAGACACCGAAGGACAAACGGATTCTGACGGATTATAAACACTAAACTTAGAATAGCTGTGCTTTTCCTCTGAGAGCTAATTTACTTTCCCATGCAGCAGGAAAAACATCTGGAACTTCCCACAATATAAGTAGGTCTACACCGTTGGTAAAAAAAAAAGTATTTTCTGTTATACAGATTTACATTTCTTGTTCCTATTTCTTTGTCAAAACATAATTTCATATATATTCATATATACACCAATTAAAGATAGCCTGAATAAACATAATGGGTGTAATTTAATAGTCTGATGTTGCTTGCTTCATAAGAACCTAAAAACCAGACGTTGCTGATTCAATTATTAATTAATCTACTAAAATGTAAAAAGTATTGCAGAAATATTGCAAAAAAAAAAAAAAAACAATTTAGAGGAACTTAAAAGTTATTAGGTACACGAAAACAGGCTTTTTTAAATCAAGGTTTATTTTTTTTAGCTTCTTACTCTTGTCAAATTATTTAAAAACTACCCATTTTTTCATTGTGTCTTTCATAGGGGTGAAGTACTAGATAATCTAAAATTTTTGGACGTGACAAAAACAAAAAAATATATAGTGTGTAAGTACTTTTTTACCTTATTAGTGCATATACGTGCAAAATGTGATTTTTGTTACCTGATAGAAATAATTCTGAGCTAAAAGGGAAATCATGTAATACGGTTATTTGCAACAAAGCTTCTTAAAAAAGTTGAAGCCATATTTTGCTCTTACTTATAACTTAAAACTAAGTTACAATGTTATATTTTTCATAACCCTGTATTTAATTGCTAATATGGTGTGGTTTTCTTAAGGCTTAAATTAAAGGCTGGAAATTTCTGATTTTGAAGAGTAAGGATATGCTAATATAATCAATGATTAATTTATTTCTAGCAAATATAAAAATATATCCCTTTTCTCCTTGGATCTTATGAATTTAATCTATTTGTTAAATAAAAATACAATTGTTATCTAATAATTTCAAGATTTAACCTTAACTTTCCAGTCTGTAAGCACATATTAATGCGCTGTTATAAATATCATAAGGGTTGTCTTGTTTTTTCTCAATATAAACATGTATAACGGTACAAAAACATGAAGACCAGGGGCTCAAATGTTCTGTTTCCTAATGAAGAAAAATGCTTAGTGCTGTAGAAATGATTTTGACCTGTGGCCCTCCCTGCTTGTCTTGTTCCACTGATTTCAGGGATATCTTACAGTGGTTCACCCAGTCATCACTTCCTCTAACCCTGCCACACATTTCCAGTTCAAAGGTCACAGGTAGCACCATGGTCATGTCCCTAAGCCTAATCTGCTGACTCCAGATCTCTTATTCATAACAGGATGAATGATGCAAAGGCAGCACTGAAATAAATGCGCTCACCCAGAGGGGAAAATTCATGTCAGGAAGAAATTATTAACCCAAAGGTTTCAGCACCACCTATAGGCCTTACAATGTTCAACAAGACAGCAAGAGGAAAAAATAAAGACAACAGCTGAATTAATTCTTTTGTGCTTTAAGTTCAAGTTTCAATAAAAGCATGTGTTTTTTTTAAATTATTTATACAGAAAACTTTATTATTTTAAAAAACAGATTCAGATTTTTTCAAAGTATGGTTCTGTTGAGAAGTTGTGACCAGTCAATATTTTACCTGTAGTTAAAATATTGTGCCTTAATAACTATTCAGAATCCCTAATTGTTTTAATATTTTATCAAATATCGATGCAAGTTTTTATACTGTAACAGGCACAAAGTTCAATGTATTTACAAAGCGGCAATTTACAACACGTTGTCTCAAAAAATTCATTTTAATACAATCATATATACACCAAAACCATAGCTTGCATTGTTGTTTACTTTACAGCAATCCCTCCTACTGAGCATGCATGCAGCTGTAGTGGAGAGGAAAAAAATCCCCTTTAACTGAAAGAAACCTCCATCAAACCTGGCTCAGTACAAGCGGGTCTCTGCTGCAACAGAAAAAGCCATGCATATTTTTGAATTAAAGAGAAAGCGACATATGGTTTTGAAAGATTTTACAACTAACCATCAAGTTTGGGAAAGGCCTGGAAATGAGCCAATTATTTGATTCAGGTGTGTTGGGGTACAGTTGCATTTAAAAGCTATAAGGCAATCTGGAATTGTGCGCCTGGTTAATAACCCTTTCTGTGTAATAAGGAAATCTATTTGAAATATAATTTAAACAATAAAAAATACGATTACAGTGAAAGTTTAAAGTGCAGTCAGAGGTCGTAAATAAGCCCATTTAAATAGATTGCAAGCTTGATGTTTTTAATTACTCAGAGAGGACAGAGTCCAATAAAGTAAGCTGCACATTACAGGAACTAGATGCATTGATCTCGGCACTCTCTTTTTTTATTGCACATGTGCACACATACACATACACACACACATTTGCATGCTCATAAAAAGGAAATTACATACCTACACAAAACACCCGTCTACTTAACATAAGCAGAAATCTAAACATGGCCAATTATAAATAGGGACAACATGCAATGATATAAAAAGTTATTATATTACTTGAGGGAGGTGAATAGCAGGTGTTGGATAACTGATGAAGCACAGCTGTTTATAGAATCATAGTAATGTAGCTATGAATCAATGTATATTGCCTAATGGGACTGATAATGGTCCCATAAACCCAGCTCAAAGCTCCACAGTAATATCAGATTCTCAACAGGTAATCTGTCAGCTGTAAGAGTAAAGGCCCCTCCCCCTGTGTTTTGTAGACAGGCGTTGATAATAGGCACATAGGTTTACAAGGTAAGGTTCAAAGATACGTTGCTTGAAATAAAAGTCAGATAACAAGGCCAATTGTCCTCTGAGAAGTTTCTGTGGAATAAACCAGGCAAATTTCAAAGATCAGAAAGTGAAACACTGTGGATGTAGTAATTCTAACAATTCAGAATAAAAACTGATGAATTTATGTTTTGTTTTTTTTATTGAAGGATTTCAAACAAAGAGAAAAACAGTTTAACCCATTTGAAGGAGAATATTTTTTTCCACTTGTCCTGTTCAGCATCATGGCTAGTAGAATGAGATTCTGGCTGCCATAGTTGTGCTTAACAGATTTTCTTTTCCAAGTGAGGCTTTATAGAGTCTCCCTTGATTCCCATACCAAGATCATTTATTGATTACTGAGGTGTTATATACATTGTAAAGCTAAACAGGACTGAGGGGTGGGGGTTGCACAGAGTGAAAGGGAACATATAAACATAACAATATTCAAATAGAAACAAGTAAACAAACAAACAGAACAAAGGAACCAAAAAACTAGCTGCTACTAGATCGCTCCTGAAGCATTCTTGGGAAAGTGCGAAATGGCAATGAGTCATTCCTGTGGAGATATAATTAGCAGAAAGCAGAGAAAAGACAGCAATGTATGTGGCACAATACACATAAATAAATATGAGGCCAACTTGGTGTTATTAATAAAGAGATTAGAGTGTTGTGATCTCTATAGTGTGTGATTGCACGTGAGCATGCAGAAATTGTGATGTAGGTCTTTCATTAATTATGCTCAGCCATGGGTAAAGAGGGCCACTGCCAGCCCCCTCCCAGAGTCAAGAGCGAGCAGAGGAACCACAAGGTCCCGGACACTGGGGCCATCCAAGAGCACAGAGATCAGACAGCTCACCGCAGGGACACCAAGCCCCCGCCCAGAGGACCACAGAGGGGGCCCGGGGTAGAGCCCCCCGCGGCCGCAGAGTAAAGCCCCCAAGGTACCAAGAGCAGCACCCTACCCGTCCCGCCAAGGCCCCGGCCACCCAGGCATGGGCCAGGGCAGGGGCCCAAACGCCTGAGCGCGCCCAGCAGAGAGCCTGCCCCGACACCCGAGGGAGATAGGCGACCCAAGACAGCCAGCCAGGGCAGATCGATACAAGCCATCGTGCCCCCAGCAATGCACCCCAGGGCCCAGTCCATCCGCAGGTGAGGGAATAGCATGGGGAGGCAGAGGACACCCAGTCACAGACCAAGCCCCACCCCCATTCATACACAATCACACTCAATCACTCACTCAAGGTATGGATGGGAGTTGTTGGTTGGGGGACCATCCTCTGGTGACGCCCAGTGGGTAGCCCCGGGGACAAGAAGCGCCCCCACCAAAGCACTCTTCACCGCCCCGAGCCCGCAGATCAACCCTCCCCCCACCCCGGAAAGGACCCAGGAAACAGGGGCGCAGAAAGACCCTTCCCCACCCCCCTCTGGCCCAAAATGTTGAAAACATAAAAATAGACACGCTCCTACCTTTAGGACAAGAATGGCTAACCTTACTCGTTCAAGAACATGTTGTGTTGAGGGATTTTGTTCGGACCTGTTCCCACAGGAGAGCGTGAAAACAATCGAATAAACAACAGGATAGAAACTACGCAATGGCTGAACCAAACAGTATGAATACTAGAATTAAATGCAACATTTAAATAGCCAAGACTAATAACAGTCAACCAACTCAAAGAGAATCAAAACCAGTTTCAGGCAATGCCATTTTCTGTGTTTTCTTAGTAGTAATAAATGGAAGTTAATAGACTCATAATTGCCCTTTTTTTCTTCCAAATATACACAATTGTTATTAAAAACAAGGACGTATTTGTCCTATTTGGTTTGACAGAGCTAAGGCACAGGCTGCTGCTTGAGAAACGCATATTAAAGACCTAATTTAAGTACATAAATAGATACAACTACAGGTATTTTTACTCGACAACCATTGGCTAGCAAAAAAAAAGACGAGATCATGGAACAGTGAAAAATCAAGGGGGTTGAAAAGTGATAAGGGACAATCTAATTTGAGGAAATGTTATTCGGCTGCATGTGGCTAGTGAAACAACAAGTAAACTGAGAGATGCAAATTAATTAATACCAACGAAGCTAAAGTACAACCCAAAAGATCTTGAAATGTAAAAACAAAAAAGCCAGACCATTATGAACACAGTGAACACAGAATATAGCAAGACTTATGAAATATACAGAAGCCACAAGGAAAACCCAAGCAATAAGACATTCAAGTCTGAATTTAGAGCCTGGAAAAGATCTAACCAAGTCAAGTCAAGCTTATTTGTACAACACATTTCAGCATCAAAGCAAGTTTTTAATAATACTATGATGCAGAAGCATTACATTTTGTCATTAAAACCATTGAGAACTATCAGCATTTTACAGAAGAATTTCATTTTATTATCAAATTAACAACCGTACTCAAAAATCATACTTGGCTGCTACACTTAAAAAAGCCCCAAACGACCCCCGAAAAAAAAAAGTTGTGACATATCTGACCCTTAAACCAAACTAATTTATACATAGGAGAAATAAATATAAAAAAGTTTTTTAGAGTGGATATTTAAAGAATTTTTAAAAAAATTGACAGTATTTCTTGGCATGTGTTGAATATTCAGAGACCTTTTAAAATAATCATCCATAAGCCTATTTCACATTGTCCAATACTGCTGACTAGCTCCAAATGCAGCATAACTACAAAGGAGCTATTTTTATATACCTTATTGGGATTAATATGGAAACTTTAAATTGTTAAATCATTTGGTTTTAATAGAGCCTTTAGCCTGGCGTTGCTAGTATCCCCCACTTTCGACTATTAATTAACTTGATTTCACTGTTATTGCAATCTACTAATTACATCATCTGTTGAAGTATATCCTTAAATAATCTAACTATTGAATGTCTAATCATAAATGTGTTAATTTAATCTTTTTTTCGTACATGAAAAGTAGCAAAAGAATAAAATAACTGTGAGATCATCTAGCATGGCTATTCGTATTTCCAACATGCTCCCATTATCATTACCGCTTTTGTCTTTCTGTTGGCGCTGTGTGTATCTGTTTCCGAGGGGAATTCGTAAAAAAGCAGGAGAGGAAATGCCAACAGGGGCAGAGAAAACAAGATTTTACAGAGGGCATGGATAACGTGTCCTTCTATCTCTGTCCTCCCCCCCTCCCTGTCTAAACAGGACATTCACATCCACGGCAATCGTCCCCACCATCAGCACCCTCGGTGTTGGATGGCCTCCCGCGTCCGTACATTTCCTCCCCTCGTAATTTGCATTGCGAGTATTTGCCCAGTATTGAACGACTTCCTGTCGGGGGAGGAAATTGCTCTTCTTAAGTTTTGTCTGCGATGACGTCCGTCCTGCTTGTTTCTTAATGCTGTTTCAGTTTGTACTTCCTCTGGGGATTTAAAAGAAGGAGTGGACCGTGGACAGAAAATTCAAACTAGATCTCGGCTATATTTCAGGGGTATAAACTGTAAGAGAAAAGCAGCAAAAAGGATAACCAAATAAAAAATCCCTAAAACCTAAAATAAAGACAGCCGATTTTAGGAAATATAATTAGATTTAGTAAAACTTAGTAAAAACTGGGTCGAAACCAGAGCATGAGAATTCACCTTTCCTTCTTGTCTGACTAACACCACCTTGTCAATCTTTATTGTTTAGAGGTCACTGTCAACACTTCTTCTTTTTGCCACTTTGAATCACTTTTTTGCCATTAGTATGGAACAACGAGGAACATTATAACAATTATGGGTTAATCAAATCCTGATCTGTACTGCCACTGTGGGGGATGGCAGTTTCCAGGGTAATGGGCACTGTTTGTTTTCCTCCATATTTAGCCTTTTTCAGTTGTCCAGATGGTCAAATTTAGATGTCATCTGACTCTGAAGAAAATGACTTCTATTAGCCGTCTTCCAAAAACGACTTACCACTTCTCTATGGAGGCTGGATTTACAGCGTTTGTGTCAGACGGCTTTCCTGTTAACAGATTCTACTACATTTCTCCTCGTTTGTGTCCAACACAATAAATACCACCTAAAACCGTGAAGTTTGTGATTGTAATGTGGAAATATTCGTAAAGGAGGAAGCAAGATAAATATAATCTCCGTTTAGGTAATGCTAATGCTTACAGAGAGAGCATATATTTGCATTGTATATAAACAAATGTGCTGAATTTATTTTAGTTCTCCTCAGAGTACTTGAGTCAGAAGTATTCCTGCTCGTATATGCATTTATTTGTTGTTGTTGTTGATGTATGCAGCAGCAGGGTTCGAGCATGAAAACATAGACTCTGTCTGATTTGTCAGGGGTGTTGAATTTGTTATTTTTTGCATCCAGAGCTAGTTCTGGCGTGTATCACCACCCAAATCACGGCTCTGCTGCTCTGCATGACCAAACACAGGAAGGGAAATTAACTTATCAAAAGATGAATTTATAACACGGAAGAGAGAATAAACTGAACTGAAACAGGCGCACATAAATTAGGATCAGAAAACTAATAAAAACATTTTTTTTACTGTAGTTTTATGGCTGGTATACCAAGGGTTTCTCAAGAAACTTTATTAATCAAATTATTCTAATTTCATGTATTTTCTTAGAAACTTTGCAGTATTTCTTACTTTCTTTCAATAGAAAGGGGTGCATGATGTTGTAAGCATTCAGGAAATACTTATAATTCTCAAGTTTTGTTGCGCGCTGTGGTGGATAACCACACAGCAACACCCGGACATCAGTGCACCGATGCTCTCTATCAGATGTACTTCCTTCAGAAATTTGATGTGTCACGGGTTTTTCTAAAAACAAAGCACTGATAAAGTTAGCCTCTCTGCTGGTGCTTCTGATAGGTACGCACAAGCTAAAGATATCGAGATAAATGCTTCACAGAAATGTGTTTGACTACGGGTAAATTTCTCATATTTCCTAAAAATGGGATTTGTTAACCTTGGGCTACACAAAAGTTGACAATAGCCACACTTACAGTGTTTTCTAACCCTAATTATACGAACCTGCTTGGTTGTGTTATCAAAACACAATAAACATAGTGTACAGACTACAAAGATCTGAAATGTGAGGTCTTTTTATTTGTTTATAGGCTAATGGTTCAATAAAACAATAAAATAGTGTGATGATTTTTTTTTGTCAACGTGATTTTTCGGGGAAGTATTAAGTCTAAAAGTTCACACATTTTTTTCCCATGATATCTGAATGTTATTTCCATTGTTGAAAGGCAATCCGGACTCCTTCGAAACCCGTCCCACTGAAGTATAGGCCGACATCTTGGTATAACCTGGATGCATTTTACAACACAGGTTCTGTCGCAGAGAACAACAACTAGTAGACTTCACAAGTTATATTCCATAGATGGAAGTCACAGAAGTCATCAGTGGGACGTTCACTCGCTACAATAGAACCAAGCAAGAGGAGGTCCAACAGATAAATAGGAAGAAGCACTCACAGCCTCTGACCATTGCTCTTTGAAACTACCCATGCTTCTCGCTGAAAAACCAATGTTTTTAAGTTGAGCAGTACAAAGATAACATTGCTATAAAACACATCCACAAAGTTTTGACCAATCACACGTTGGTTTAATATACACAGAGGGGAAAATAGTTTGCCAGAGAGGTTGTAACAAGAAGTGGTGGACGACATGTGGCTCAGGAAAAAATGATCTGAATTTGGTCATGCAGCTTTGACAATGGAAACTGATTTCGGGTTTTTAGCCCAACCTTGCAGAGCTTTATTATTTTTTTATGAGTGGGCGACAAGATTGTGTTGATGAAAGCTTGTCTGTTTTGTTTTTTTCAGTTTTGTTGTCTTTAGTACTGCCATTGCAGAGAAAATTAAACAGTCTCCACAAACCCCGACATCTGGCCAAAACCAAAAAATGGACCCAACATTTAAACTAATTTGTAGAAGGGTTTCGTCAGGATCCTGGAAATGGTGATTATCTGTGTTTCCTTGGTAGACCTGGTTTTATTTAAGCAACAAGGAGAGATTTGTAGCTTATATGGTGGAGTCTGGAAATTGTAAAGGAAATGTTAAAGGGGCTGCTAAAAAATGTCAGGACTTACATATGTAAATTTGCCTTTATATCAATCAGGTAAATAGATGAACATCAATTTTATATGTATTGACAAATACCAAAATCTAAAAGAGCCGGCCAACAGATACTGACTGCAATATTAGGTCATTACTTAATGGCACATTTGAGGTTTTTTGTTCTATTTAAAAAGAGGTGATAACTGAAAGCAGGTGAAGGTGATTAAACAAGAGTTTTCTTCCAGTAAGTCATTGTATCTTAGAAGGTTTTACTTGAAAACACACCACTGACTGTTCCTTGACACGAAACCGAGTGACTAACGTGAAGTTTGTTGTCTTGTTCTCTTCCAATTAAAAAGGACTCACATCTTTGTTTTCACTTATCACCCTGAACGCTCCACACGGGACGGAGGAATCACGGCACGATCAGCATCTGTTTGCCGTTTGCGTAGGTGTAGTGTCGCTTGAGCGTGCGTGGCCATACATTTTGTTTATGTCCGACTGCATTTACTCAATGAGGTTTTCATCGTTTCCTCCATTTCATCCGGGCCTGCTTTTGTAGCTTTGTTTAATTTATGATGACAGTTACAATAAGCAGGGCTCGAGCTAGCTGCTATTCACCCAAATTCATAGGAAATAGTATGAAAACATTTAAAGATCTACAAAAAGATGGTTGAATGTGAACAGTGACTTTAGGTTATAAATCAGAGTCTATTTGTTTGGGATGCAGTGGTCTCAAGCAAAAATTATATATAAAAGGAAGCAGGAATAACACTGAACAGGTAATAGGAGGACAAGCACAGAAACACAACACATACATGTTTGATTGATTAACAAATCCCCACATACATTTTAAGTTGTGAAGTAGCCATTTGGCTTCTTTTCTACACCATAAGTCTTTTGAGAAACCAAGAAAAAGATATAAGCTTAAAAGCTCATAAATCTTATTGAATCATCCTAGCTTCCATTAAAATCCCAGTTAGAGCAAACATCTCTGGATAAACTCACGGGTGGCTTAGACACAAAAAGAAAACCCTGCAGAACTTATTTCATTATGCTTATAAAACAGTATTCTTTCAAAGTCCATTGACTATAATTTACAGTCATTTCTACTCGTATCATAATATCGAGATGGCTGTTCATGACTGAAACGTTTCTTCAACAAATAATCATGACAACCAAGTGATGCAAAAAACGAAACTGGCCAAGCTGAGAACATGTGCTGACATTTGTATTGTGCTTGGATTTATGGTGGGCAATGACTATAAATAAAAAATGTTTAAATTGACTGTAGTATTTTCTAAATGGAGCCAAAATCTAAGAAAGTTTGCCAAGGTTTTTGTGGACTGTTTGGCCAAAACAACATCTCAACCCCATGATTTACCTAAGGAAGATGGCAAGAGCCAAGTAATGGTTTATATGCTTTTATGGTCTGTCTTAAAGTTATTTAACACTGGCTGCTGTCATGAGTTGTAGGTAGGTTGATGCTAAGGTCAAGTTACTCGATGTTTGAAACTATCAAACTTGGTAGAGAATTGATAAAGATGAAAAACTCAAAACTATTGGGGGCAACAGTTTTCAAGAAAAAAAAAATGCTGTGTCGGTATTAACAGTCAGAGATCCCTTTTGGTGGTGGCAGCACTGAGATGTTTTTGGTTTTCTTTTTAGGAAGTAAGTATTGCTGAAGTTATACCACAGCGGTAAAATGAAGTGTGAAGATTGGGCATTTGGATAATGAACAAGAGTCAGTTGGCCCTGAAGAAAAAAAGACTTAAAGAGATTTCAATTTTCTCTGATTTCCAAAACTTTCCCAGATCACCCAAACAAAAGGTCTGTTGGAGTGTTTTCCTGAGCCATTATTTTTCCCATGGATTGCCCGATAGAGTACATTTACCACATTGAAGAATGTTTTGATTATTTGAAGCACAATGTGATATAAAACAAAAAATACATAAAATTGTGTAAAAACATCTAAAAATGTCACCGTTTGTTTAATCATTTAAATCACGGGTTATTGTGGTTGTTCTAGAGTTTAAAAAAATGTCCAAGAGCTACAGTAAAAACTATCTTTCTTAGATAGAAAATCATGTTTGTTGGTGGGGACTAGGAGGATGGGAGGGGGTTGCCTTTAGGGAACAGAGGGGAAATGTGCAAATGCCAACTGAGGCTTTCAAATTTCCCTCATGAGGCATCACGTATCAACAAACTGACTTTGAAAAGCCATAACTGTTATTTTACTGCTTTCTATATTGGGCTGCATAATTTGCTTGCAAATCTTGGAAACCCTTAGGATTTTACTTTTGGAATTGAACCATATAATTTCTCCATCCAAAAGTGAATCTTTATCTGACCCTTTGGTATCATTCTTGGAACACTGCAGCTCTTCAACCTCTCATATTTGACAGCTTGCCCACATCTTGTTTAAAAACATTAACACACATTAAGAAGTGGATTTATGAGTAGAAAAGCAGTAACTTGGAATGTCTAATATGAAAAAATAAATTATAAACCCATAGAACTGCTTACAGCTTTAAATAGGAACCGCATCAGAAACCATCTACACAGACAATGTCCTGATAAATGTTGATCTGAAAGACATACATATCTATTGAAAATAGAAAACCTTGTGGCTTGACTATAAGAAACATATTTTAATAGTCTTTTATTTCAAAGACAGTGGGTTGCATTTACAGGAAATAGCTAGAAATACTTAAATTAAATTATAGTTACATATATCTATAACTATCATTCTACAGCTGAGGAATATACACAACAAAAATGTTGAGAGAGGTGAAATGTAGTCAATTTCTTTAAAGGCATGTTTTTACCTGCACCATTAAAAAAACAGAGCATTGTCTTCCACCTTCTTATGTCACTTGGTAACTACACAGGTATAAGCTTCTCAAAATTACACTGTAATATGGAATGGCCCAAGTATCACGGCACGCGCATGGGCAGTTAAAGTGTAATTTCCAATTACAATATACTTGAAGATAAACCTTAGATTATGTTTTTACTACGATTAATACTAGTATGGACTGTATATTTAATTATTTTGGCAACACATTTAGAAACATACTATACTATTATTTTATTTTGTGCAGAATGATTAGTTATAAATGTGACTTTTTTAATTCATGGCCCCTAATCAAAGAGGCTGAAAGTCAGGCTTGGTAAGGCCATTTGTTCAACACATACCAACAACATTTACACATCAATTGACTTCTTTAAGTGGATGTCTTGTGTCTCTTTTTCCCTTATCTATTCTCTAGCAAATCTTTCAAGCTAATTCAGGGGGATTCCAAGGTATTATGGAGTAAAGTGTATGGCATTTGAAAGGGGGGAATTATTTTAGTACCATTTGCAATAAAGCTGTAACAAAAAGGGTATAGTGTTGTTGATACCTTCACAAAGCACAGAATTTATTTAAGGGCCAGTTTTTATCCTACAACAGAATGCGAATAGAAGGATCCCAGGGTTGATAACACAAACAATTAAATCAAGTTACAGCATTGTGTTTTTTACATCTTTAAGCCACAAATGTTTTAGGGGAGATGATCTGGTGGTAGATGGATCTCACTTTTCACTTGACCAGTGTTTACGTGTTAAATGAAGTGGACATAACGCATATGACATGACTAGAATGTACCAATAACAGAAAAAAGGTCAGTTTCTTGCAACTTTAGCATCTTTGAAGGCCGAATACTGCATTATTCCTTTAATACATTTTTGTATGGTAAATGTTTTTTTTATTGGCAGCAACAGCTGCCAAATGGTGATAAACCGTTTTACACTGTTTTAATCCTACATTAACACATTTTCAGCTGATGTGAGCTCATATCAATAAATAACTCCTAAATTCTTAGTTTTATCGCTTTTTCCTACAAGATTTATGATCTTCTGGCAAAGCTTGTGACTCAACCCTTAAAGTTGCTATATGACAGTTGGACAGTTCCAGAGACACAAAGTGATCCTACAGCAGCAGGCGCCTTCAGATCAGCTAGATGCTTGAGGTTGTGGGTAACCGAACTGAGATCCATCATGACAGGCATGTCAACACAGAGAGACTTGCCACATTTGACAGATATACAGATTCATACAAAAGTGGGAACATGTGAGCAAACTTGAGACTGAGAATCGGTGATGTTGGATATAAACAAAGCAGGTCTTTAGTTTAGTGAAAGTTTTTTTTTTTACTCACTTCGGTTTTTAAAGGGAGAAAAACAAAGTAAAATCAAGAGAAAAAGTATTTTCTTTTCTGTCTTTAGATGGAAATGAAACATTCTTGAGTGTAGGGGCTTGTGTAGTTTTCTCTTTTATAACTCAGAAAAGGTTATAAAAGAACAGAACCATATACCAGCGTATGTGATAATGTGGCTGTCATTAACTAAGCTATCTATTTCAAGGCCTGATATGAATCAATATGCTAAAGCCTAAAGAAAGTGATAGATTCACTGGGATGATGGGAAAAAGAAGATTGAGTAAAATGTGGATCACTCGAATTGCAATAACTGACCAATTTAATTTTGTTGTAATACTTAATGGAGCTTAAGCAGAAAACCTACTCATGCTGACTTTAAAGTACGGTGGAGCGTCTGCATTGCTTCATTAACTCTTTCAAATACCATGACTGCAACAAATCAGACTGAGGACTAGAAATTTCCACCAGACACAGGGTACAAAAGTTAAAGAAATTTATTGAATTTGTTTTGGAAGGATAACTAGTAACTGCCAGCAGGAGTATAAGGAACAACTGACCCGGTAGTATTAGAGCAGACTGGCAGAAATGTGATGATGTTACTGTGGTTCAAGGAACTGCTCAGACAGCCTGCTTTGACAGTAAACAAGATCTGGTTTTGGGAAAAGGTGAGGGTCATAGATATTAATCAGAATCCAGCTTACAGATCTGTGGGCTTGACAGAGTTTGTGGGGTGTGGGACAAACACAAGGTAAGGCTCAGGGAAGCAGAATAATGCAGAAAAACTTGCAAGACCATGGTAGACATGAAGGTCAATCTCAACATAATATAGGCACTACATAGGTATCTGATAAGGGTAAGATGTGGAGTCCAAATAACAAGAATGTAGTTGAGATCACGCAGGCAAGAAAAGAAGACTGGACATCTACTCACACTGAGGCTTTTTAAGTCTGGCACCGCCTGCCTGCATGAGAGCTGTGTAGTAGTGAACAGGTGCATCTTAATTGCTCTGCACAGGTGCATCTGATGAGTCTGATTGTAGAGCATGAGAGTGGAGCGGAGAGAAGCAAAGCAGGCATATAGGCCATAATAATAACAGTTTATGCCGGAAAAGTGTCTCCCTGCACCAGCTAGAATACAATTCTTATGGTGATATGCGTGGACTGGTTAGGGAAGGCATGAGTTAGGTTTTAGGGAGTACAGGCGACCTCAGTGATTTGGAAGCACTTATACAGTCTGCATCCACTATAGTAAGAAGTATCGTATGTCCAACAGAAAAAAACAATAATTCATTGCTGACAGCCTAAAATGCTTGAAAAAAACATCATAAACATTTTTTTTAATTTTCAATAAAATTCAGTTGGTTTATGTTTAATCAATACAGCACACTAGCCTGAACACACTCCAAAAAAAAAAATCAAAAATATCACTGATATGATATGATATGATATGAGACAGGTTTCATCACATGGTTTTCTCCATTCAGGACTAATATGAGCTTTCAATTTAAAGTACAACCATATGTTTGTTAGTATAAAATAAATTTCCTCTGCATCAAAACAATCTGTCCCCAGGTTCTCTTGAAAAAAAAAAAAATCTCCATTAATCATAACCTTTTAAACATGTTGCAATAATAATAGCAGTGTGTCGACAAAACACTGTATGAAAGAAGACTGATCAAAAAATATTCCATACGAAATCAACACTAATATACAACCAACAAGGTTATTAGTGAAGGCCGAGCATGGAAGTGGCCGGTCTTACTGAGCTTACATAACTGCATGCAGTTTGATGAGAGAATTGATTGTTTATGATGAAGACACCCTGAAGGCACTCACTGCAGTGCTGCAACTCCACAGAATCCAGGTGTGCTAATGGGTTTTGTGTCTATGTGAGACTCTATACTAAACAGAGGATCTCTGCTGGAGGCAGTGGACATGTGGGCCAGAACACTTCCTGGTATCATGACAATTAAAACAGCAGTCAGTTTTTTGTTTTTTTGTTTGTTTTTTGTGAGCTAAAAAAACTACAATCTAAAATTATGGAGAATAGGACGATTTACACTAAAGTTGAATACATTTTCCATCTTTGTTGATAGAGGGAAAGGCTTTCTCTAAGGCAGGCAAGTAGGACATTTATGAATTCATTTAAAACAAGTCTATTCACACTGTAACATCATGATTAGAATTAAATCTGAACTTTACCTAAGTCATTCCTTACTTGCTGGTGTGCTTTACATAATTGCTTTGCAGCTTACACATAGTATGGTTGAACTTAAGACTCATTTTGCACTTTAACTTAAATTGCAGAGTTTACAGCAGATCAATGATTTGCTCAACAAGCAAAACCTCCCCAACCATGGCTGACACTCAATATGATGCTTTTTTGTGATATACTTAGTTATGTGACAAACGTGACCACATGCACACTTTCTTAGAAGGTGAATTTGTGTCTTCTGGTTGAGAACCTTATGCGCTCTTGGAGTAATTTCAGTATGCGAGTGTTTTTATTTGACAGCTTAACGCTGCTCTGTTCTTCCTCCATGTGTGGACAATGGCTCTCACTGCTGTGTTCTGTAAACCTAAAAAAATGCTTAATAACCTCTTAAAGGTGAATCTGTCAAAAACTCTTTGCCTGAGCTGCTTTTTAACATATTTTAACCTCAAGATGTTTTTATGTTTGACTCAATTTAAACATTACTGCAAAGGAATATCTTATTTAATATGTATTATATTCACGCATTGAGTAAGCAAGAGGTTGAAAAACCTCCGCTGAGGATTTTACCACAATACTAGCACTTTAAGTGCCTGGAAGTCCCTGGAAATAAACAGAAATATGTTCTTTTTTCTCTCTCTCACATTTATTTACTTCTCTTGGGGTTAGACCTTTTTTAGGCATGTCTGTTTTGCTACATCTAGCCTTAAGGCATAACTACTTTATCTGCTTAACACTGGATTAGTTCTGCTAGCGAAAATCAATCCTGGAAGTCGCCCCAAACCTTTTATTTTATTTGACTAAAACCATGTTCTTTGACAGGGCCAACTCCAGATCTCAGATTGCGTCCCCTTAACATTAGAAACATTTTTTTTTACTCTGTGCACCTGACAAATGTGTAGTTTTGATGGCTTTGCCATAAGCACCACCACTGTGGTCCCATCGGTTGTTACTCAATATCTGCTTTGAACTTCAGAGTAAGGAGTAAGGTTGTTAAGGATCTAAACCTCACATCCAACTATGATTTCTTATGGGGCAAGCAACAACTTTCCATTTTTAACAGATCAATTGCAAAACTTCAGTCAAATGAAAATAAAAAATAATGTTGCTTTCATCGCCTTCACCTCACCAAGTCACAAATAAGAAGCCCTTAAGGATGTTAGGAGCCATCACTCACACTGGCCTAATCCCCACCTACTTAAGCAGGATCTACTATTAACGTGCCAGAGACAGAAACACAAATCAAAAAAGACAAGCACAAAATATGACTGGGTCCTGCAGGCTGCGCCAAGGCAGGATGGAGGCGGCTAGTGGGAGACAGATTTTGTAACACCCTGAGCAGACTTAGACGGAGACTAGATGAAAAATGGGCTGCAGAAAAAAAAAATATTACTTGGGAATAAAGTGATGCAGCTGTCTGAACATGCTGGAGAGGAATGAGGGAGATTGGGGAACAAATGGTGTGCCAACAAATTTAGGATTTAGCTGCAGTCGGTTTTGTAAGACTGGCACAAGTGACACTCCAGAGCAGATGGCAGCGATGCTCAGTCTTCTGCATCCCTGCACTGTGCTTTACACACACTTCATTAATCTTCAGTGGACGCCAGTTTTAAACTTTTTTGTGCCCTTTGTGCTTTTTGCACAAAGCGTTGAACTTTCTACAAATTAAGTGAAGCTTAAGTAAATCCTGATATGCAAGGAAAGTCATGTCTGGGCTTTTCAAAAAGACAAATTGTACTTCTGCTCCTAAAAACTTCCAACTGGATTTAAACAGTAAATTCAGCTTGGAAAAAGTTTGTAAGTGACACTTTGGATAAAACATTACCAGTGGATTTTATTTATAAGATTGCAGCGCATCCAAAAAATACTCACAGAAATTCACTGTTTCCATTTTTTTCTGTTAAAGCCCCTTAGGAAATTTACTCAAATTAGTCACAATTTTATACAAAAATATCCCCTTAGGACAATGCAGAAAAAGTTATATTTGAAATTTTGCAAACTTTGTCCATGCTCTAATACAGTCACAATGTTGTTCTTGAATGGATTATATCTGTGGTTATCATTTTTGCTGTTTTTTCTTGGATGTTTCCAGATATCTCTGCAGTAAAATGTCTGGAAGATTCCATCCAAAAGAAATGTTGGATTGCATAATTACGTTTTCCTCAAGAACAAATTAAATGTAAAAGTTCAAATGTATGTTAAGTGTAGGCGTTCCTGAATATGTTGCCTTCTATTTCCTAATTTGCCTCAGACATCGCTATATTAAATGACATTAGATATTTTGATCAGCACAAAAATAGTCCTCAAGAAGCCTTGTTCTCTTCTCTGTGCTGTTTTATTTTACCATCATGTCCCCTCCAAGCAGATGCTTCCATGCTCCACATTCTCTTGCATTTCCAGCTATCAGAGCACACCCACATAATCCCCAACTATGAGCTGAATGTGTGAACAGCAACTGCAGATAAAGTGCAGGAACTGCCGGCACATTCTTGATGTGTTAGGCTGGCTAAAGGAGAACACGTCTCCTGGGCTGAAGAGGAGGACAACCATCTGGACCTTCTTATGAACCAAAAGAATAGAAAGCTGTTTGGTTGCAAACAACTGTGCTGGTTTAATCAGTGTCCAAGTCCTTACAAAAGGGTTGTTAAAAATGAGCTGAAGTGTCATTGTTTTTTTATGGTCCGATGTACTATCCTGCTGTGAAATTTAACAAGATCCTATTTATAAAACATTTGTTCGGTTCCCATTTACAATTTATTTGTAAATGCAAAATATTTTTAAAACTGTTTTTCATTATTTCTGGTATATATATTACCGGCTCCTTAACGTGGTAAAGACTAGAGAGCATGTCATTAAATTAAAACGTGTTGAAATGACAATAATAATTAACCAAACATCAGAAAAGTTCGAAAGACCTCAACTGTGTAAACCAAAGCCGTATAAGAACCCTACTTTAATTCGTGGGGGTGAGAGAATGATTTTTGAAAAATCAGACAGTGCTATATCTGTGTAATAACATTCTACCTTTCATGTGTAACATATCAGAGGTTCCAGAACGTGGGATTTGTATTTGAAAAGACCTCCTCTCCTACTATTGAGTAGATCTATTAGAAAATATAGTCATATCATATTCTTAAGATGCCTTTCTCTGTTAAAAAGGGGAAACATTTACAATCATCTTTTTATCTTCTGATCTACCGAAAGTCAAACTGTTCACAAAAGCCACTGTAATTTTGGTAATTAATAAAAAGACTATTTTAACACTTAAGTCTCCTAAAATATGTTATAGCAACATGTGTTATTTACAATTATTGGTTAAAAACATTTACTGAAAAGCTTTTTATTCACATTATCTTAGTAGTTTATTTTTCTGTATGAGAGAGAAAAATTGTAATATCAATCATCTGACCTTTATTCTGTCCTCACTCTTCTTTTCATTCAAGCCGTCCTTCCTGGACATGTTAAGTTTTCATCACAGCGGAACATGAAGACGCACAAGACGGGTAATCAAGCACACGCCTGTCCAAATATGTTCTGTCTCTTACCTCTGATGGCGATTTAACATCTCGCTAACCAAACATGCAGAAGGTAACATTGGGACACCCACACATGTACGGAGAGGACAAAGAGACTATGCTTTCTCATCTGCCAGCACTGTCCTTATCATGTCATCTCTAAATGAATAAAGGTGGTTAGTTTTTTTTTTTTTTTTTTTCTTTAGTTCAAAATGCTGTGATGCTGGTTACTGAAAATTTGCTGAAAAGGGCTTTTGGTCTTTTCAGTCCGCAGTCTGACATATATGACTTTTTTTGCTCTCATTGTACAAAAAAAAAGACGTCTCTGGGTTTCACTTCAAATTTGTCGACGCTAAATTTGTTGTTTTGCTTGAACAATTGTATCTAAACACCTATAAATACAAACTCTTGGGTTCTAATTCCTACTAATAGCAAGCGTATTGCACTGTGGAAGAGTGGGGCAATATAAAACGTTAACAATGGGATTTCTTGACGTTGTTAAAAAAAATTAGCGGCAGTATTTAATACATTTTTGTAAGTAAGTTGAAAACTTTGTCAGTCTAATATTTTTTTCCCACAACTTCAGCTGTGCACTGCTTGAATTACTTGAATTATTGCGAACATACATTGATTAATCCCTTGTCATAGCGGAAAGGCAGGGTTACACTTAGAACAGATCCCAAGTCCATCACAGGGCTACACAAAGACACAGTGGATGAATAAACGTGGATCTAAGGGCAATGTAGATGAAAAACAAGCTACCTCCATCCAGAAAGACCCCAGGCCAGGATTAGAACCCGGCACCTCTTAGGTTTAAGGCCAAAGAACTCCTAACTTTAGACCTGGAGTTGATTTACTGTCAGTAGCCATATTTGTTTTCAGAAAAACGTGGACATGTTCAACACTTGTTTTACCCGCCTCTTGATTGTTATCATGGCTCAGTGTAGTCTACAAATGAAATCATCACAACCTGTGAAAATAGCAATAAAGCATTTTCTGTTGTGCACGGAAAACCACTGGATGGTGCAAGCTGAATAAGCGACGTCCACATTTCTACCATGACTCTGTAATGTTGCACCCGACATATTTCCTCTCCTTGAAGCGATATTTGGCTAATAATTACAAAACGTTGCTGCGTAATCATCGGCTGTGATGCTAATACCGTAAATCCGGCGGCAGGTGTGTTTATCATAATCTGAAAACCTTTGACACGGAGATCAACAAGACAGTAAAACGTTACGTAAAGACAGAGGAGAAGGGCCGACTGAACTCCCTATAAGTATTTATAAAAAAAAAAGAAAAGACAAGAAGACTCAAGCAGCCTGTAGTCGATTGTGAAGCTGATTATGCGCTGCCACTCTTGCATTTCCTTTAGATAAAACAAGCGGTCGGGCTGCTGGGGGTTTTTTTGTGTGGTTTTTTAGGATGAAATAAGCGTCCTGACATTGCAGTGATCTTTTGCAGGCTGCTGGGTGAGTAAAGCAGCACATATACTTGTGGGTCTACAGGGCTGATGTAAATTTTAATGCATCAATAGAATCATATGCAGGCCAAATATATAAATGTGTATATATATGTTTTTTGTAGTAAACATATCTTTCAAGACAAAAATAAACTAAAGCAGAATCAGAAGTTTAAAGCTCACCAGGTTAAGAATAAAAACTTGGGAATTCCTACTTCTGTGTGTGTGTGTGTGTGTGTGTGTGTGTGTGTGTGTGTGTGTGTGTGTGTGTGTGTGTGTGTGTGTG
>JAVLVB010000373.1:465656-488787 GCA_032876305.1 Orestias chungarensis
GGGGGGGGGGGGTAAATACAAGTTATGGATATTCTAGATTGCAATTAACACCATTTCAGACATCACTTCACTAGGTTGTGGACAGGAGATCTACATCATGGTATCATCCGTCATGAAGGGATTTCTGCTAGTGGAGACCTAAACATTAAAAGGCATTACTATGCTCTGCTTGGATATTATACTGGCACCTTGTTTTTGTGTTTTTTGTCAGAAATGTTCATCCATTCGTCTTTGAATACTCTGGAAATTCACTGTAATCCTTCAATTTAATACAAATTCAGGAGATGTCACTTACCACATAGTAGAACTGCATGTCTGTCCAAAGGAGTGAAGGTCATAGGTCCTCAGCTGGAAGGGTAGAGGTGAACACGGCCGGTCCATCCAGCAGTATCATTAGTCCATGTGCGTGTGTGTGTGTGTGTGTGTGTGTGTGTGTGTGTGGCTCAGGTGTAAAAATCAGGTGCAGATAAGAGAAAGAAAATCCCTCCCCTCTTATTCGTTCTCTCTCTTCTGCTTCATTGTCACGATCCTGAACTAACTGCGGTTTCTCTCTTCCCTCCTCACTCCTCCCACCGCCCCCCACCCCCAACTCCTCTTTCTCCCCCCAACTACACATGATTTCACTCAGCAGCCCCTCCCATTTGTTGTTTTGGCTGCACTTCCTCCAATCAATTTTTTCATCCTTTTGCTGCTCAGGTCGACCTCAGCCCCTTCTCTTTCTTTCCTTGTTTATTTTTAATTAACCTTTTGTTTTCCATGTTAAGTCCATCTTTTCTGTTTTTCTTGCTATCTAAAACCATATCATATTTTTTTATTTCCTAATATTTAACTTGACAGAAAATATTCTCTCAATATTAAGTCTTGCCTCAGAGGCTGCAGCAGACGTGGCTCTTTTCTCTCATTTTGTGCAGATTGCTGTCAGCTTTTCCTGCATGAACTGCTGTGGGTGTTTTGTGTGTGTTACGCACAGATAGCGTGGCACGCTCTGAGCTGTCAGAAACAGGAAGTATGCAGCTTGGTACTTTGGCCCTGATGAAAGCTGCGTCGTCCCTGAGTGTGTGTGTTTTATTCACAGGGATCACATTGGGGAAATAGTTGGAAAGACATTGGTTCAGGGAACTGTGTCAGGACTAAGTGTCATGGCTATGGGGTGATTGGGTGTTCAGCAGATGGACCACTGGTGGATATGAAAGCAGTTAAGGAAGAAACTATTATTATTACTATTTTCTATTTGGCTCATTGGCTCTGCTACCCCTAATACAAATTCAGTAAAACCAGTTGCCTGGTTAGTAATTTGGTAAAGAACATTTGTGACCAAATGTCCCCTCCATGTCACAAAGTACAGCATCTGGTTTTATAAAAAAAAAAAAAAGAAAGAAAAGGAAATGAAACCTTTTCATAATTGTCAGGAAGATGGAAAAATGCAAGACTATCATAAAAGAGAACCAGAGGATCAGGGTTGAGTAACGCTGATTTAGTTTAAAGCAAATATTTGTGTCTTAAAATGATCTAACAAGATTTACTGATACTGATGATTTTATAAAAAAAATACACAACACAGACACCGCTGAGTGTTGGTCTGTCACATACAAAACGTAAGAAAGTTCCCTGTAAAAACGTTCTTCACAATGACACCTAACCCTGGGGTGTGCATATATGTGTGTCTGTTTGTGTGTTTTAGCATTTTTTTAACCTGAAGCCCCATTTTTCCAACAAATACTACATGCTGAGAACTTATTGGCTCTTATGAGGGCCATAGCCTGGAAACCATTAGAAGAATTTTTTTGGGAGGATAGAGTTCAAGTTAAGGAGTAAGGTGTGAATTGAGTTCAGATTTGGGTTAGGCATGTAATGGTTATCAGTTTACATTGAGGGTCAGAGGTAGGCTGTAAATCTGAATGAAAAATTGAGAGGAAGTCAGTAAAATGTCTCATGTGCATAGAGGAAGACATATTATGGTATATACGTGTGTGTGTGTGTGTGGGGGGGGTATTTAGGAGAGGAGACTGCTCTATAATTAAGCTCAAGCATCTCATTGAAAAGTTGTCACTTTGTTGCACTACACACTCAACTGATCTCATTGTTTGCCAACCCCGCAGGCCTCTGCATTACGCAAGTTGCAGACTTATTTCCGGTCCGACGCAGCCTTCTATTACTCTCAGTTGGTGGGCTGCGCATCATCAGCCACTTCTGGATGAATGCATAATGAATGGATGTGTCTCAAACCTCCACAGCAGTGTGGAACCCTTAGGGCCTTCTACACCTTCAGAGAAGGCCTAGAAATTTTGTGGACCAAACAATAGGAGTATTAAATAAACTTTATTTCTATATTTAAAAATATCAAAAGTTTTATTTATTTAATATAATTTCATCTTGTATAATGCATCTGATACATTTTCTCTCATCTACATTCTATTGTTGTAAGTCTACTGTCAAGTTCACGTTAGTAATGAAAGGGCTACTGTCCTGAAAAACATGTTATCCAATCAGAATTGTCAGAATCTATCAAGACCCGGTTATCTGGCTCATTGATTGGTTAGGACTTCATAAATCCAGAAGGAGGCCAAACTGTGTGTCTTAGTTTCAGAGTGAAGGGTGACTTTACCAATCATGGTTTTATTTTTGAGTGGGCGGGAAAGAAAAAAAAGATCGTATACCATTATGGAAGTCTTAACTTCAATCTCAGATGTAGAGTGATAAGAGACCGTGAGAGGGAGTTAGAGAGTCAAATGTCGGAAGACTAGAGTGATCTTGTGGCTAGCTTAATAACTCGGCGGATGGACTTCGTTTTCATGTAATAAGGCAGGCCCATGTCAGAAGCCATCTTGATTATTATTCACACAGGGTTAATATTACACTGGGACATTCAGTATTTTTGAAATTGCAGAGGTTTTCTGTGTAAAAATGCGAGCACAAATACGTCCGCTGATCCCTTATAAATCCTCATATCAGTAGTTTGCGGTTGGATTTTTGTGCCTCCAGTTTGATATGCATAATGGTGCGTAATGGTGCTTGGCGTATTGTGCATTTGAAATGAGAGTTTTCTGTTATGATGCTCATGAATTTATTCGACTCAGTCGGTGTGTGTGTGTGATTTCTTATGCGCCGTGAGTTTAAAGCACTGCCCAAGGTGATTAAATGAGACTTGGTGTCCGAGTCCTTATGTCCGGTTTTGGTGAACTTAATGTTGAGCAGGTTGCTTGTTGTGGAGAATTTTGTAAATGTTATTGCCTATTGTTGACGTACTTGTCATCTTTGATTGGATGATTGCAGTTGTTAAGCCCTTTCAATTAATCGTAGCCCATGGGTGGTGTGTAATGGTGGAGGCTGCTGGCTGGGGTTGAAGGCCTAGCTGTAGAGCTCACGGTTTGCCACTGCTCCACTGGTATTTGTGAATAACTCAAGTGGAATCTGAACTATGTTAATGTCGAATCTCTAAAGCAGTTCCTGAAGTAGCTGATGTTACATATTTAGAAGGTTAGATCAGAACAGAGGTCAGGTCTGGATGCAGTTAAAAGCGAGCGGCGCCAGACTACCCCAGTCAGAGAGCTTCAAATGAAACAACGGAAAGCAGAGATTTACTTGAAAGTGGCCTCAAATACAGGCTTCTTTGTCAATGAAGCTGTTTTTCTTGCAATCCAGGCGTTCATTTACACAACAGCCATGATCAAAGTATCTGACGTTGACACTTTTGGAAACCAAGTTTCATGGTGAGTTCCATTCGTAGGCAGAAAACGGAAATTCTGACTTTCAATTCGGAAATATCAAATGGGACGCCCCCTGAAGTTGAAGAGTTTTATTTACAACAACTTAGGGGTTCCCTGTGGGGGTTTTTTCCCAATCAGAAATCCTTTGCAGAAATTGTTAATATTTGTGTATTATTTGTCTATTTTCCATAAGAGTGAACATTGCCATATTGGAATCCTGGTAACCAAGGTTAATGGAATGGAACATTAGCATGAAACTTTTCAGCAACACCACCTGGAGTGATGTAAAGTGACAGATTATAAGAAGCAGGACGTGTTGTATGTATGCATGGGGAGATTAAAAAAAAAAAGGCAGACAGTGCTGTGCTGTACGTGCTACTTAATCTGTTCAGTTTAACGCAACATCTGATATGGAAAACACATGTGTTACACAGGAGACAGACTTTGCTTTTGCAGATACTGGCCTTGGTATGACAAATAAGGCGGAACAAAGATGTCTTCGCGGTCTTGTCTAAATGAGGAACTTTTTCTCAATCAGAATCCGAACATACTGGAGCCTTCCAGACAGCAGTCACATGTAAATGTACACTGTAAAACTGAAATGGGTTTAGTTAAAGAAGAATTGCTTTTTGCTTCTGACCAAAGGGTGTTAAGAAATGTTTCACGATAAAGAACACTTTTAGCTTTAATATGATCATGTTGTGGATCTTGTCTGTCATTGGTAAAGATAATGGCATCAAAATTAAGCTTAGAGAAAACCAAAGAAGCGCAGAAACATACCGATTTTTACGTGGTCTGGTTTACTGTTTGATTATTCTACACGATTCCACATTTTTTTAATCCTCCAGTAATAGGAAAAATATTCTCTTCTAAGTATTCCTACTATATAGTTGAGAGGATTTTCTGCTTAATAAAGGAAGTCTGCTCACCCATCCATTCATCTGCAACACATTGCACGTGTAGGGTTGATGGGTGCATTGCCCAAATCTATCTGATGTGATTGAAAGGCTGATTATACCCAGTTCATCACAGAAAAACTATATAATAAATAAGGTAGACACTATGCATGGACCATCATTGATGTCATTGGGTCAGTTTGATTAGAAGTCATGAAATCAGAAGATGGAATAGCGACGTTTCTTCCTATACAATCCTGCACTGATGTACTTTCCCCACTAGAGTTCACCAGAAATCCATAGAACATCAGTTGTTTGTTGTTCCTCTTGTGCTCCCACAGGCAGATTTGTGTAGATGTTTATGTTTCTTGAGTTGAACTTCAAACTCGCAGCGTGATCTCAAACCTTAAACCTCCATTTTGGAGACACATTCCTGTGCAAGTTCAGGGCAGCAAATTAGGCAAGTGGGTCTCGTAAATGCTCAAGACAACGGCTCGCCCTGGATCACCAGCAGCTTTTATGTTCTGAAGATAAAATTAGACACAAACTGACATACACCCCACCTCCCTCCCCACCTTAAGGATGGGAGCATCCTGCATTTATACACCAAGGGAGGAAATAACCCCCACAAACCTGCATGTTAGATGATAAATGTTTTATTACAAGATCCAGACGGAAACAAGACGTTGACAACAACAAAACGGCTGCAGCTCCAACTCTTTAGGAGCCTCACCATTATTTTTTTTTTGCTTCAGATCCAGAAAGATAAGAAATACAGGAAGTTGTGACTTCAAGTGGAAAATAATATTCAATAATTATGCAACAATTTCTTTGTTACATAATATCGTAGTTCGTGGTCGTAACTTAAAAATTAAAAAATTCCAAGAGGCCCGCGCACCTTTGCATGTTACTGTAATCTATGCCTCAAATGATAACATGGGCATGTTTTTGTTGTATATAAAGTTCTAGCAAGAGTGTTGTTTCTTAGAAAAGCAAACCATTTCAGTCTTTTATCCTAGAATCAAAGCAGCCTTAGGTCATTCAGAGAAAGGACGACTTTCATTGAACTCCACATGAGTCTCTTCGATAGCAGAAATAAACACGACTACAAATTCGGCAAGAGTTTAGGCAAGAAAAATAATTTATTTATAATGATATAATAACATTTGTCATCACATTGGCATTGCATAGTTGCAAAGAGGAGCATTTGTGTGAGACTCCCCTTTGCAGCTACAGAGTACACCATGGGATGGGGCCAGGAAACAGGATATTCGATACATACATGGAATATTCTTTTAAATACACTTTTTTCTAATAAGATCTAACAAAAATAGAATCATTCAAATAAATCTGGCTCTCTTTCTTGCTGGTATGCCTCTTATTAACATGGGTCTCTTTAGCAGCTACCTGCACAGCGATGGCGCTGCATTAGAAACTGGGTTTGGGGGACTGTTTGCTCATATTAGCCTGGACAAACATTAAGTAGACCTCACTCCTGTTAACCTTCTGAAACAAGGACTTCATTGGTCCAAAACTGCAGCCTCGACATTCCATCGGGACTGAAATCTAAAACTCAACCTGGGCAGAGTTGACAACAATTTGGACGGATCAAGAGGTGGTTCATTAGAAAACCAGTCATAAATTGCACATACTAGTGGGCCATAAGGATTAAGATAGTACCAACATCTGATTTTGTTTAACTGGAACCCCAAATTTCTGTTACGACCCCCATATCTGGAGCAACAAAAAAATAATTTTCTGATATGAACTCTTACTAAAGCTGCAGATATCTTTTATATATTTATTCAGTGGCGAAATACAAGTTCTGTTTTACATACTTTCTATTCATATCCCACCTATATACGGAAACTGCCAACTTGACCTCAACAAGAGTTCACATGTGAGCCGTAAAACAGACTTTATTTTAATTTAGCATCTTTAAGTCTTATTAATTGGAACCCTTGGTAAAGATTGTAAAAAGCATTAAACTGAATGTATAATATTTTGTTTTTGTTCATTGAATTTACAAAAAAATGAATCCAGCCTTTAATTTGAGTAAATTTACTTTAGGGAAAAAATATCCCATATTAAGATATAACGGATTTTATTTTATTTTATTTTTTGTTAAGTTTTGAAGATACCATCCCTTTTAGATGTGTTTACTAAGAGCACAGTCTATTTTCTTCTCCTTTAACATTTCACAAATCTTTTTTTTTTGTACAATCTCTCCAGATTAAGGTTCTGCAACATGTGACACTAGATGTTCTGTCCACTACTAGCAGAATTAAATATTACCAATGGTGACAATGTAACAAAATTTAGAGGCACGTGTAATGGTAAAACTTTTAACGCTATGTCGCCATTAAAAAGGGTATAAATTATATAGTTTCTTTTTTACTTTAACAAACTATTGAATTCCAATGTGGCAGAAATGCATTGATTGTGTTTGTTTTCTTTTTTTTTCTTCTTTTTTTTTTGTAAATGTCTAATATTTTTGTTTAAAATGAAAACTGGAAGAATATACTGTATATCAACAACCATAAAAACAACAAGTTTTTTATAAAATGAATATTTTAACCTTTATATGATATTAGATCTTTTTTACTATGAATATTTTAGGTGTATTCTTTTTCATCTTCCCACACAGAAGCAACACTACAAGGTCTACAGCATCACAGATGCCCTGCACTGCTCAACAGTGGGTTTGAGGTGCCCACTAGCAACGTTATGTTTTCTGAAAACCTCCATTTTAGTCTTATTTGATTTCAGAAAACCCAATTCGTTTGCATTTACAATAAAAAATGAGGTTTTTTTAACTGGCATCCCTACTGCATATTGGTTGTTTTGGACACAGCAGCCTGTAGAGGAAACTCTGCAGCTTTTCTGTTATAGTTTACAAAATGTAAATCTAAAAGAAATAGATAAATGCTTCACTAGCATTTGCTTTACAAGATTTATTAAAATAAATTGTAATGTAGGGTTTTTAATCCCATTCTATGGATAAATAAAATTGAAGGTTGGGTTTTTTCCCAAATTGTTTAGCATAATATTATGCTACTGTAATAAACGAATGCATTACCAGGGGTGCCAATAACTGTAGTGGAGCCTATAATACTGTTTTATGCAAGGTTAACATAAAAATAAATGAAAGTCAGCCGAACAAACTGTCATTCTAAATTTAACCCTGATTCCTCGTTAATATAGAAATTTGCATGTAATGGGGAATAATAATTATTTCTTAAAAAATAGTTATCTTTGCATATATTTAGATAAATGTAATTTTCATACATATTTGGCCATCAAGATATTTGTTTCTATTCATTGTTTAGTTTAATGCTCTGGGCAAAGAGACCGTGGCTCTGGTTTAAGTCTTCCAAATGCAGTCCGGCTCTGAGTGCCAGTAAATGTCTCGTTGAATATGGTGACACTTTTGAAAAAGCAAAACAATTGCACAAATCTGATTTTGTATGGTAGCACAAAATCTCCTTTATAATAAATGAAAACACCTTTTCGTAAGGAATTGAATGGCTGTTTGTTTACCAACATACCCATATGGTCTGGCTCGTCTGTACAGCTCCTGACTTCTCACTTCACAGAAATCTGCCATCTGTCTCACAAAGAAACTGACAACTGCTAATGTGCAACTCGAATGGGAAGTAGCATACCGCATGATATGAACATCCCTTTGTTTTAGGATTGCGCATTCTTTGAATTGGCACCTATTCACCAGGGCTCACTTCAACAATAACAGTTTGTTTTTGTTTTTTTTCAGATCTGAGAAGCTGCATGCAGAAATATGGTTAAGAGTAAAGGTTGTATAAATGTATTTTGGAATGTTTGTGAGTTCTTTCCTCTGGGCTTTCTGCCTACCATGCATTTTTGTTACAACCCACATGTACGCATCACAAAGTCATGGAAACATAATAAAAAAAAAAAATGATACAAATAAAAAAACCATGAGGTTGCTGCAGGAACGCCCATAGCTCAGTATACAATGCAAACTAACACAGAGTTTTATAGTTTTCTTGTCATTCACTAAATATTTAAACAAGCATCACTTTACTAATCGTCAACAATGGATTCCTGTGTAGTTTTGTTTTTTCCAGAATGACAATTTACCTGACGGACTGTTGTTGGGAAGTAAGACACAAGTGTTCTTCCCATTTCTTCTTATATTTTTTTGTTGTTGTGATGCTTCCTCTTACGTCCACAAGATGGAGTTATGACTTAATAGCACCAAGAGATTCCAAGCAAGTGTTAGGAGAAGAAAGGTTTCCCTCCTGGGTTTACAATATCTATCGATGAGTGTGTGTGTGTGTGTGTGTGTGTGTGTGTGTGTGTGTGTGTGTGTGTGTGTGTGTGTGTGTGTGTGTGTGTGTGTGTGTAGAGCTCATCCAGTCATTCATACACAGATTTCAGAACCAATAATCTTGGTGTTGAGAGTTCTGACAGTCAAGGTCTTTCAAGCGAAAAAACCTCAAATTCATTCATTCCCTCACTCGATTATAGTGAATTGATGTTACTCGGGTTCTAACAGTATTATAATAAAAAAAGGTCAAACAATGTGTTTGCATTTTTAAAAACAATCAAAGAACACCATCAATTTTTTCTAACTCCTTTCATTGTCATTCATCCTGTGTCGTCTCTTCTGGTGAGCTCGGATGCATAGACTGAATGCAGAGAGAGAGAGAGAGAGAGATGGCGAAGGTGGAGGAGGAAAAAGAGGCAGAGGCAGGAGGAGGGAACATAGAAGGATGGAATGAATGGGGGAGGAAGAGAAGGCGCTCTTTTCTAGACGAAGGAGTTACGGAGAAAAATAGACGGATGGAGATGGATCCTTCAGTCACAAGAGGACGATGGCTGCTGGGAGTGGTCGGGGTTCTAAGTGACTCAGACAGTCACTAGGACAAAACGTACACAGGGGAAGGCAAAACAAACAGAACATCTTTAATGCCCAGAGCGTCCCTCTGCTCTAGTGCCAATGGACAGATGGAGGAAACCTCATTTTGAACCAGTTTTTAGCACTTCGTCTGCTAAAGCTGCAGCCGACTCACAACATTCCTTCGGTCTGACCATTCAAACTCCCAGGAATCCTTATGGTCTAATTAAAATTTGGTCCTCAAGTGTTCTTTTGTTGTTGTTTTTTTAACAAACTCTTTATGGTTATGGTTTTTAAAGTTTTTGGATATTCTTTTTTTTTTTTTTTTTTTTTTATGTTAAGGTTTCTGGAATCACTTTGGACATGTTTGAGTCCTGAAACATATTTGATATTGGGCAGGAGCACTTGGAGTGGACCTTTAAGTCTATTCCACTCTAATTGATTTAATCATTAGCTACTGTACTGTGAGATAAAACATAGTGAGGCTGGCATTTCAGTTATTGACTATGCATTTGAATAAGGAAACAAGGCAGTGGTGGTTACTTTGCCCATAAGGAACACCTTCTAAGTGATAAATGTAAACTGGAAGGCAGGTTTTATGTTTTAATGCTCAATATCTAACTAAAGCTTTAACAGCAGAAAAGTTTAGGCGTAGCTACACAGGTGTATTTGCAATGTTTCAGTATAAGAGGTTCCAATTCCAGGGTTAGGGGTAAGGGGGTATGACTATTTAGAGAACCAGGTTCCTGGCATTAAGAGATACTTTTGCTTAGCAAATTTCTCCCTAATGAAACAGGGAGTCAGTTCAGCTACAGACATTAATTCTATCATCATGACGGTAAATAGTTTCCTTCCCTATTGAATTACAACTTAGCAGAACTTTCAGAATCCTTTCTGACAGTTACCACCAACACAAAACGTCCAATTAAGACTCCTGACCAGAGCAAGATAACTTCAACTATTTCCTGCCTATAGATATTATTTATAAATCTGCGTTAACCACCAGAAAACTATAAATAGATCATACAAAATTTGTCTTCCAGGTTAGAACAGTTCCCATGGATGGATAAAAATTGACAAATGTTCGATATGAAACATCCCATTGCAGACGTCTGTTGGGTACAAAACAATCAAAATTACAACTGTATAAAATAGTGAAGAAGCAAAATTACCAGAACCCTGTCATCAATTGGTTCTATCTATAAACACCATCTGCTGATATTTAAAGACTGTTTGTAGGTATAGATATAAAATACTATTTATAGACTTAAGTGAAAATATCAACTAAGGTTTATTACCTTACATTCAGTACATGAAAGGTGATATCAAAACAGAAGCACTGAGCTTTCAACATTGTTCTGTCCAAACTAGAGAATACTTTGCACTAGTGCCTTGGTTTAAGAAATAAACTAGTGTGGTGAAACACCCCCCCTATAGAATAATCTTTGTAGTTTACTCTGCTATTACTATATTCAGTCACAGCATTCACATTATTTGCCCTGTATCTCTGAATTAAGTCCTAATGATAGGATAAAGTATTTCCATATCCTATCTTTGGTATAGGAACCAGAACTTTAAAGAATGTGCAACAACCATTGAAATTCCACCTAGGCTTCTATACGGTTTAATTTAAACAAAGACCTTGTCTTGTTAAGCCAAAAGAATAACTTGGACAATTTCCAAGCTGAGAAATGTGTAGGGAGATTCAGCTAACGGGATTGTATGGGTCATTCTAATCTAATAAGGGCATGTGAGGTGACAACCCACACCCAAACTCTAATGAAAGGTATTGAAGAGGCATACCTCATATCAAACATAAAACCAACCCTCCAAACCTTTGTGCATTAACTCCATATTTGTCCTCTTTACTTGAAGCATCCATCTAAACACACTCACACAGACATAATGTAACTGTAGGTCCTCTTATTGTCTATTTGTAACAGTTCTTTGGTCCCCCAACACCAGAGACCGAAAATGAATAAAAACTTCGATAACCGGGCTTGCTTCATGATCTCTATACAGAAACATCAGCAAGCATGATTGCATTCACTCAAACACACTCACATACACTCATGTACATGGCCGTTTTCTTTTTTTCTTCCATAGCATGACTTTTCTGTCGGTGTGTGTGCTGTAGTGTGTGCATTGGCAGTTTTCACATCTTTGTACACTATTTTGAGTCTTTGTCGATAGATGTTTTCCATTTATCTTTTTACATGATACATACAATATAATCCGATTAAACATGTACAGTAAATAGACATTTAGAATGTATAAAAAAATAGGAGCAAAACGTAACATTTAAAAAAAAAGATTAAAAAGTTAATGGATGGCGAGGGGAAACAAAATGAAAAAGCGATTTTGCCATGTAAACGACCTCTAAGGCCAAAGGAAAGAAAAGTGCTTCGCTTTCCAGTCTGAGTCGGCTCGCCTGGTTCCTCGCTGGAGAGTTTGTCGAAGATCCACGTTCACGGACACAGCACGAGCAGAAAAGATGAGGGACATGCTCATGCCTTATCTTTGGTGGCAAAAGAAAAGAATCCCCCATGCAGTTTCTCTTTGTTCAATCTGGCACTTCACTGTGGGGCTGCTTTGCTATTGCAGTGATCATGGGGAGAAAGCAGTCACAATGTCCAAGTTTACGTTCCTCGATTTCCCAATCACAACACGTATGTCCAATACACAACTTCCTAGAGGCCTATGAGTAGTACAGCTGTAAAACAACTGAATTTTAGAAAGACTATAATTCTACTCCAAATATTTCTTGGATTACGGTAAATCCTTGTCCTCTGTGGTGTCATGGCAAGTCGGTACGGTTGCAGATTCAGATATTATTGAGATCTGTTGTTAGCGCTGAACCAAACGGGTGAAGATATATCCACAGTGTAGCTCTATATTCCAAGTGTTATCTCCACCAGTCCCGCTGCCCATACATTTTCCTCCTACATGGTAAAAAAAAAACTCTCTTCTCCACTGTTGAGTTTGATAAACAAATTCCAACCTTGGGAAGGACAATTTTCTCCAAATAGTCAAACAGAGGTTGCAATGCTCAAGACGTTCTTAGTGTGTGCCAGATTATAGAGGTGGTCTGAGTTTTAGTAAATAGGATCCAGACCAGGAGAAAATCTGAATATTACATTTCTGTTCACTGATCGTTGGGTTTGTCAGGCCGAGACAGCACTTCGCTGCCCTCTGTGGCTGATGCAGTGGTGTTTAAGAATTCTGTCACACGTCGGGCGAGTGGATTTGTGCTCTTCAGGAGCTCCATTGCGGACACCCTCGCTCCTCCACTGGAAGACTTGTTGCCTTTTTTCTGAAGCAGAGCCATGAAGTTGTCGTTGCGAGAGCTCGACCTCTGGCTGCTGCCCAAGGTTAGGGTCCGATGGTCGCCCGCACTGGCACTGTGCTTAACCGGTGACACAAGGCTCTGGCGGCTGCCAAAAGAATCTGATGGCTCCTTACGACCCAGAACCTTTCGTTTGGACCTGGAAAATAATTATGTAAATTCCATAAAACTGAATTTTCTTTTCTTAATTTCTTAAGCATTACACGCCAACTGGCTGCTTTGGTTCTGGATTATTAACTCATTTGTTGTTTTGATTAAAACATTTATTTATTTTCTTTACAATTCTTTAAGCTAATTTTATCTGCACACAAAGTAAAATTATGAGCACTTGTTGCTTAGAGACCCTGCATGTATAAATGTGTCTATTTATGTGACAGAAATCAGGAAAAAGTAAGTATCTCTGGTCAGCAATGTACATGGGTCTGTTGCTAGGGAACTCTGTACTTTAGTCTTTTTTTTTTTAAAGCAAATGCTGTTCCGATGAGACAAACTCTGTATGTGTGTGCACATGTGTCCAAACCTGTGTATAATGGTGAAGAGGTCCTCGGTGGTGTGTGTTGTAGGAGTGTTGGTCAACAATTCTTCCTTTTCCTCAGGAATGTGGAGAGCAGTCTTGTCATTTGTAGTTGGATCATCTGATGATGAATCCAATTAAAATATGACTAAGTTTCACTGTGTGGGACTTAGTTAAACAGAAATTAGATAGCACAATAATGAAAAAAGAGGGTTATTTTAGCAAATCAGGGGTATTTGTCTCAGCATCAACACAGATCACATAGGGTTTGCTGTAAAATTACAAGTTGATTGTCAATTAAATATATGGAGTTATTGCTACAGCTTAATATTAAAACACTTTACATTTATCTAAAAAATATTAGGACAGAATTGGAGAGAAACAATCTCTGTCTGGAGAGCAATGTCAAAATTTAAATAGCATCTGTGTTTAAAAGGAACAGCAGGGTTTGAGTTGAGTGATGTCTGACCTCAGTCTAAGTACATTACAGTCAAAAAATTAATCTGAATGTGACTTTTAATTAAAATAGAAGAGTATGTTAATAAAAGTTTAGCAGTATTATAGAGTCTTTAAAACAATTCAAATCTCAACACTTTAACAGAACCCCTATCCTATTGTTACAAACATCCGCACCATCTTTAGCTTTGTCCCAGAATCCTATTTAAAGGTTTTTGTAAGAATTTATCAACCCCTCTCACATCCAACCAGATCACATACCACTTCAGCGTCAGTAAATTTTCACTTGTTAGATAAAATATAATAATAATAATAATACTAATAATTAATAAAATTGCAGTGTGATGTAGAGTTTGGTAAACCAAACCTTACATTGTCCAATGAAAGTGTTCCTCTCCGTAAACCTATATAATTACAATACTGACATCCTATGTCGTAGACCAGTACCAGTCTTCAAAAGGTGTAGCATGTACTACTTGGCCAAAACATGCTAAGAAAGGTCATTTTCAATGTGTCTCAGATGATAAAAAAAATTAAAAAAATTTAGTTGATATGAAATCTATTCCAGGATAAGCCTTAACATTGCTTACACAGACATACCTGCTCCAATTACACTGCTGAAAATCTTTTCTCCAATTTCAGTGAGAGAGGAATCCTGGAGTGATGACTGCAGCGATGACTCTTTAGAACTGTCCTCATCTGTTCCCAAGTGGTTTTCGTCTTGCTCAGACATGCCAAGACCAACAGACGTAGCCAGAATGTCATGTGTTCCAAATGCTCCAACTGGTGACCGCAGTCCCACAGGGCTGTCAGACTGTGGGATCTGCCGATCTGTGCTCCCATTAGAGGAAGGGTGTAGTGGTGTAGGAAGGAGTAGGACATTTGGTTTCTTGGGAACTGGAGGAGGGACCTGGACATTTGAGTGAAAATTATGCCAGCTTTACTTTGCTTGACAGCAGGTGATCTATCTAGCTGTTAAAGAGAAAACAATATCACACTCACCTTGTTTTTTTTTTTGTCAGACAGTTCTGCGAGACAAGAGATGGTCATCCTTGAAGGTAGTGTCTTGCTCTTGTCTTGGAGTTCAGGGGCCTCTTGAGAACTGCATGGAGAAGGGAGTGAGCCTCCATCCTGAGGTCCTAAACAGATATCTGATTCTCCTTCGAATTCAGGTTCAAGCATTGGATCTTCCAACAAAGGCTGGGGATCTGGAAGTGGTGGGAGGTCAAACAGAGACTGGGAGTGAGGGAGGAATGTGTGATCATAGGCAGTTAGTGGGGCGCTAGTGGAATTTGGATATGGGGGGGCAGCAGTACTTTTGGAAGCTTGTGGTGGGGGCTTTTTTGGTTTGGGCTTTTTCATTACTTTGTAGATGTTGCCGAGTGGTACAGGGCGTTCCACAGGTGAGGCAGGGGGAGATTCAATACCAAGGGGGGAGGTGGAGGAAGGAGAGGGAGACTTAAAGAGGAGGTTAATGGGTCGTTTGGGCAATGGAGGCTTGACAGCAACAGGTGGTTTGGGTTTTGGTAGAATTGGTGGAGGGCTTGGCTCATCGCTGTTGACACTGTCATGCTGCTCTTCTTCAATTGTGTCAGAGGCTCCATCAGGGCAGTCCTCCAGATCTCCTCGTGTAACAGAGCGTAGTCTAATGGTCTTTAGCTCACTTTGGGTAACCACAGGTAATGCCTGGGAAGAATTGGGGCTGATTTTTCCTGGTTTTGCTGTCGCAGAAGTGTCAGAATGGCGCCTGTTTGCCTTCTGCTTTGGCTTTAGTGATGACAGCTCCAAATGAGCATTTCCAGGCATTTCAAATGACAATCTTGACCTGGCAGCTGGGTCTTTAGGTGACGGTAGTGATGATTTCCTTTCTGGAATCTTTGGACGCATTTTACACCCTATTGTGCCTACTGTTCCATGATTTATTGGAACTGTTGGAGTAGGAGTCTCTGACTGACTGGAATAGCCACTTGATGGTGATATAAGTCCTGGAGGTTTTAAAGGTGAGGAAGCCTTAACATCAGTCTCCACTGATAACTGTAAAGGGGATGTGGCTCTGGATGTAGAGGGAGAGTCCAGAAGGGACTCTGAACTACTTCTAGCTTTCATACATTCGATCACTGTGGTACCTGTAGCTGTGCTAGAACCTGATAAAGACCTGAAGACAAAAAGAAGGAAGAATAGTTGGAAGACAATAATAAAAAAAAATATGTACACAGTAGAGTTCATTTAACATTTCTATGCAATTGATGTATTTTTACCTGTAGGGGTCATTAGTTTTCCACTCTCCCAACTGCCAGTGAGCTGAAAAGGTAATCTCTGTTTCCCCTTCCCTCTCAGGTGCCTGGACTTCCAGACTTGGTGGTCCATCATTGCCTTGCCCCGTCTCCCTATCACTCACACTGGCTTTAGAGGAGTTAGAAGACGTCTTCAAAAGGAAATCTGGCTGAAATTCTGGAAAACTGTCTCTAGGTATGTGCAGGCTTTTTGGCCTGCCATCCCGGTATAGACCACCTCCATGCCTGATTCTTCCCTCAGTTTCTCCAAGGTTTTTCATTAGAGAAACACTTCTCATAGGGGGTGGGGGCTTGCGTTTAGATTTTTTAAGTGAGATGGAACGAGAGCGAAGGCGCAAGCGTCCTTCTGTGCTGTAATCTGAAGCTGTGACAGAAACAGTGTCCGTAGTACTTGCACTGTCCTCAGAACTCCCTCTAGGGTAAAGAAGCGCATAATTTTCCCCATGACCCAGATAGTTGTGATGCTCTTGATGGTGGTCCATAACTATAGTGTTCCCATTACCGGCAGTGGTGACAGTCAAATCTGGTTCTAACCCACCTTCTGTAAAGCAGAAAGAGCCAGAATCAGTGGGCGTGGAAAGGGAACGTTCCCGGAATTTGAAGGCGTTCTGAGCCGCTATAGATCTTGCAGATCTCTGCCTTCCTCGTCCTGCCTCCACGCTGCCTCCTCGCCCTCCATCTGCTGGTGCCCCCTCTGTTTCCCTTCTGTTTCCCATGGTGACCACTGATGGAGAAATCCCTGACCCACTGTTTCCTGTTCTGCCAGAAGGGTCTGTCACACATGTGAATGAGCTGGAATGGGAGCTCACAGACTGTCCTGAGCTCACCAGCATGACCCCATCCTGTATCCCTCCAGCATGACCAATGACACTGTGATGCTTGGGAGGAACTGCAGGAGCTTTGCTCATGTTGTAATTGTAAGTATCATTCCAGGCTGCAGGAGAAAATGTTGATCCTTTCGGTCCATTCCAGGAGGAAGATGGTGTATTGGAGCACAGCAACCCAGAGTGGTCCATAGCTCCAATGTGAAGCTGCTCCAGGGGACGTTGCCCCAAATGGTTATCTGTCGAAGGGGGAGTGTATACATTTAAGTATATTAATTGACATATTTTTACTGTACTATTTCATCTTAAGCAAATGTATCTTTTTTTTAAAAGGCTGTCAAAAACTTTTTCAATGCTTTTTGGAAAACAGTTCAAGATGACGGTTCTCCTTTGCTCCTACCTTTCTCATGGAGGACAATCTGACCCCTTCTCATTTTCTTTTTCTATAGTACAGTCTGCTTTAGTTGCAGTTATTTGACCCACTAACTTTATGTTTTCTCTTAGTGTTCTTCTCTAGAAGCTATACCTGGTCTGGTGTTCTGTTACCTTTCTTGAGGGGGCATCGGCTGGTGGTACTATTAGCAACTTAAATGTTTCTATTTACTTTTTTTCAGATTCCTCTCCTTGTATTTTTGTCTTTTGTCTTTTCAAACACCAATTTTTTCATGGCAAATCACCCTTCAAACTGAGCCAGGTTCTGTTGTTACATACATGGTCAGTATGAGGAATCACTTAAAAGTCAATGAAAAAAGGCAGTCTATTCATTGAGTCTGCTTATCCAGGAGCAGTGAATCCTGCAAGTCAATGAATTGATGCAATCTGGGTTTCCCTAAGACTGGACATTTTTTAAACTGACTTTCTTTAAAATGTATGAATTTATGTTTAGATGGAGTGAAATAATTTTCTCATAAAATTCCTTGAGACCTGTTGTAAATCGGCGCTTTATAAAAAAATGTTTTATTGAATTGAACTATCCTCTGCCAGTAAGATCCAAAAAAGCCATAATAAAGTTAACAAGCATTACACAACCAACAGGGATGTAAAATATTTTTTTGTCCACAAAGACAATTAAAAGCTATGTAGTTAGCAAAGTCACACATATGCTGTAAAATAACTGTTTTCATCATCTTTTGCCATTCTCTCTGTCTATCAAAGCAACGTCTAATTAAAATATCAGTCCTAACATATTTGAATGGCACTGTTACAGTGATAAAATTAGGACATCATACGATAATGTATTTTAAATAATACGACAAAAAAATGTAATAAATAAAGAACCGATTTCAATTGTTTCCTCATTAAATTAAGATTTTGTTATTTGCCAAATGAATGGGATATTTTACAAAATTGTGAATGCTTCAGTTTAAATCAGGAAGGGCAACAGAAATTAGAAGTGGTCCAAGGAGTTGGTTGTTAAGTGAAGCGTCACAACAGTGTGGAAGTGTGGAAGCGATCACTAACTTAAAGAGAGTCAAACTTAGCATTTAGACTGAATGCAATACAGCATAGGTCTTAACCTTGTGAGCAAATTATCTAGATAGTAAATATAAAACTGGTGATTTTGTAATGCTAACTATGTTAACAGTGCTAATTGCTCATATGCAATGCTAAGAACAATTTAAAACACCTACTGAGAAATCATTTTGACTTTGAAAATAATACTAAAAGGCTCTTTTACTGCAACAGTGATCTGGCACAGCTCTGTGACATCACTTGTAATCCTAACATAGATAATTATTTACCACCTACAGCAAGATGAAAACAAACAGACAGATGCTGTTCCTATCTTTTTAATAACAAAGTCATTTAAGGGAAATTGTCTTCCACACTTGGTTAAATGCAACTTAAGGCGTTTCAAGGCCAGCCGAGAAACATGGTCCTTCCTGCATGTCCTGGGTCTCTCCCTGGGTCTCCTTCGTGCAGGACATGACCCGCATGACCTGCCTTATTGTGGTAGAGAGTTTGAGTGTCCTAGTGATCCTAAAAGCAGGGTTGTGACACATGGCAACTAACTGGGTAAGGCATCGAAAAGGCCAAAGACCTTGCTTTCCCTCACCAAGACCGAGGTCACCGGGGCCCTGAGATTGAGCCAGGCCTAAATGTAGGGCATGGAGCAAATGGTGGGCATGGGGCCTAGCCAGGCACAGTCATGTCAGAAACCATGACTCTCCTATCCCCATGGGCTTACCACTCTGTTGGAAATTTGACAACTTTGCATATGTCTTAGACATTTATTTACATTTATTTTTGCCCATGTTAATGATACATTCGGACTATTTCATCTGAGAACTTTTCAATTCAATTAAGAACACTTGTTCAAGGAAACATAGTGACTGTCACTAACCAACAATCCCAAATAGCCAACCCCCTCCACTTTTTCTATCGAAACACATACAGAAATGGATTCTAGATTAACAATTGATGATGAGACTATCATAAATTGTTAAAAATAGCGGTATTGACAATTACCAGTGTTAAAGCCAATATATATCAAGCATCGCTATATTTTACTATACTTGTGGAATAATAAGAAACTGTGAGACAGCCGCATGATCAATGTTGACAATTTTATTTTTTTTACAAATATAAAATAAAATTAAAAAATTCACTGAATCCAGGCTTAGTTTTCTCTGAGAGTTGAACAAACCTGTGTGTAGGGTTGTGTCAAGCTCTGAGTGCGTCTTCCTTAGTGGAAAATTTTGATGTGGTGTGTCTGTAAAAAGCTCCAGAGAGTGGGGCTGCTGGGGATGCGATTCTCCAGGAGAGGTGGATGTGGACGGAGAGTGCTGGAGGAGGTCGACACCGTGGAATTTCACTGTTCCCGCTACGCCTAAAAGAGACAGATAGAGTAAACAGTTAGCATGCAAAATATACCACTTTATGCATTAAATTCAACAATTTGTAGGCCACTAAGGCTAACTCTAACCCAAATATTGCAGTTACTTTAATTAATACTGCTGTATTAACCGTATAGCTTACAGCTTCCTTGATGTTTTTGAACAAAACACATTTATTCATTTGTTCGGCGCATTATTTCCAGTTATACAAGAATGCAACGTAGAACATTTCAACTGAAAAGCCTCCCTCTCGTTTATGATTCACAACATCCATCATTATGTTTAACCCAAGGAGATTTTCAGCAGATGCTGACAGACACCTGCTGCTCTTCTGTCCAGCTGATGCTCTGTCAGCGCTGACAGTAAAATAAGTGAGCAGGTACATCCTTTATTAAGTCACGAACAAACCACTCAGCTACTCGTCTAGTTTATGTTTTGGTCAGGGTAAAAACTAATGTGTGGGACAGTTTGTCCGGGGTTAAGGTTTCTGAGAAAAAAACTGTTTGAAAAATAAGATGAGCTAAAACAACAAAAAGGACAAAAATAACAACTTGCTACAGCTGGGATAACAGAGCATCACTATTATTCAGCATTCAGCCAGTCAGGGTCAGCAACCCCAATTAGGAATTAGTTTCTAGAAGTGCGATCTAATAAACGTGATGGACTTTTATGCAAGCACAGCCTATTTTCTTTTTGCACCAAAAAAACATCAGACAGGTCTAGATAATATATGACACTGATTATATAACCATGAGGAAAAAGCTACTCATCTAAACTTAAACACATCTACGGTCAGTATAACCATTAAAGCAATTCACACAAAGCTGAAGAAAGACCAAAGTATATGGTGCAACCACCCCAAAGCCTAATATTAAGAGAAAGGCAACAAAATCAGCAACAATGGTTCATCAAGTTTCTTTTACAACCAGCAGATGCAAAACGTTGTTTCAGGACCAACATAAAGTCCTTAGCTTCCTACAAACAAGAATGTAAAAAAGGCAGCACTTGCAAACAACAACTCCAACCTGTTGATGTGTTACTTTTTGTAAATATTCATTGAATAAATAACAAACTCGTCATTTAAAAATAAAAGGACAGCCTCACTCTTGTATGAAACAGCACTTTTCAGCAGGAATGTGACATTCCTGTAATGAAGAACCTGCAGGCTAATTAACTATTTAACTAATTAACCAATATGTGCAAAGGCTTATAACTGCATAAATAAAAAGCTGAAACCGTCTTAGCACTATCACAAAAGCTTCATTTCTACAATGTTTACTTGTTACGGCTCGCGGGTGTACAGCCACTCCACCACTTTTATTGGCCACTTTGCCAATGCCAGCCAAATGCAGGGCCGAGTAGCATTACCCTTTGGTATTTTAGATTCCCTATCTGCTTAAGAATATTCTAGATATCTGCTATGATTGAAAAGAAATCTGCCAATTTGGCAAATTTTCCATTAATAATTAGGAACCTTCAATTGGAAGGTCTGGAAATAGGTGAATTGAAAATTCTCACTGTGTCGAAATCCCAATCACAAATAAATGTAGTCATTTGAATAAAACTTATTAGTTATTAGTTTCTGTTAAACCTTGATATTTTAGTTTTGGCTTATCATAAAGGAAGAATTTTATACTTGAACGTGAATATATGTTCAAGCATGGACTAAAGTCGACCATTTAGGGATAAGAAGCCGCACTAGCGATGAGGTTTCTCGTCTAACTCTACACAAATATCAATAATAACAATATAGGGATAAAAATAAAAACAGGGTTTTTCTGATGTCTGTTATGCACTCTCTGCTGCACTGTCCTTTTCTCTCACTGGCAAACAGTCATTCACGAAAATTGCTGCAGCGAGATGTGCAACAGCGGAAACACTGAGGCAGAGAGACGAGGGTGGGAGGAAGCACTGACTAACCTTTAATGATCTTTTTTATTTTCTCAGTATGTTCCTTTCAAACACCTCATTTCAACAACTATCATTCATCTGATTCATCCTCTATTCTATCCTTCCTTTTTTCTATTCTAGACATTTCTTCCTCCTCATCTGTTTTTCGGCTTTTCCGTTTTGGATGGAGGGTGGAGGAAGAGTGTCGATGTGCCATGGTAACAGCGAGCTGTCTGTGAGCTACCTGTTTGCTGGTTTTCAGTGTAAATAAATAAAGGCGGAGAGACGTGAAGAGGTAGAGAGGGCAGAAGGTTTCATAACAATGAATGAAAGGAGAAAAGGTATTTTTAATGTTCTTCTTTTAAAAAATAAAATATAGTGAACAATTTGAACATTTATGTTCCAAATCGCTAACTTAGAGCAGAATGAGCCAACTGGAGCATATAATCAGTGTTCGTTGACTTTTAAAAATAATGCCAAAACCCTAATACTTATTTCTGTCGGAGTAAAACAAGCTTTCACCTATAAAAAAATTTTTAAACTGACTTCTTACTCATGGGGCATCATGGTGTGAAACATGACAGATTTTGTAGTTTTTATGATGTTGATAAAAAAAAAACTAAAAAAAAACTAAATAGTAATGTAAATATTATACCATGGTTATTTATTCAGAAAACATTTGGGGCGACTATGCCTGTTCTGTGGTCTCCCCTGGACTTTGGACTGGGCTTCCACGAGGTCCCTATCCTTTCAAATTGTATGTTGGATCCAATCCCGACAAAATTGTTAAAAGTATTTCCTATTATTATTACCCCCATTTTGGGAAATGATTAATTTGTCATGAGTAAATGGTTATGTACCAGAGGCTCTTAAGGTAGCTGTAATAAAACCCCTACTTAAGAAACCTTCTCTTGATCAAGAAAACTTAATAAATTACAGACCCATATCTAATCTTCCTTTTTTATCTAAAATCCTTGAAAAAATTGTTGCTAATCAACTGAGAGAGCATTTGATGAATAATGACCTAAGAGCTCAAAAGTTACTAATGATATTCTCATGGCCTCAGACAATGGGCTCGTGTCTATTCTAGTTTTGTTAGATCTCAGTGCTGCTTTTGACACAGTCAATCACAATATCCTCATTGAAAGGCTCGAACACATTGTGGGGATCAAGGGAACTGCATTAGGCTGGTTTAAATCGTATTTGTCTGATAGATCCCAGTTTGTTCATCTAAATGACAAATCTTCTCCGCATTGTAAGGTTACTTGTGGAGTACCGAAGGGTTCTGCACTTGGCCCAATTCTATTTACTATATACATGCTCCCTATTGGTAAAATCATCAGACAGCATGGTGTTAATTTCCACTGTTATGCTGATGATACACAACTGTATTTATCTATAAATCCCGATGAATCCAGTCAGTTTGGTAGATTACAGGCATGTCTAGATGACATAAAAATGTGGATGACTTTAAACTTTCTGCTCTTG
>JAVLVB010000373.1:488887-504841 GCA_032876305.1 Orestias chungarensis
CTTGTTATCTTTGGACCAGAACCTCTAAAAAAGAAATTGCTTAGTCAGCCACTTGACCTGGATAGAATCAGGTTGGCATCTGGTGACAATGTAAAGAACCTTGGTGTTATTTTTGATCAGGAAATGTCTTTCAAGTCTCATATAAAACAGGTCTGTAAGATTTCCTTCTTTCATCTTAGGGAATATAGCAAAAATTAGAAATTTTCTCTCTAGGATAGATGCTGAAAAGCTAGTCCATGCATTTGTTACTTCAAGGCTGGACTATTGTAACTCTTTATTAGCAGGAAGTTCACAAAATGCAATTAAAAGTCTACAGTTGGTCCAAAATGCTGCAACAAGAGTTCTGATGAAGCTTAAAAAGAGAGATCATATCTCCCCAATTTTAGCTTACCTTAATTGGCTCCCTGTCAAACTTAGAATAGATTTTAAGATTCTTCTTTTGACATATAAAGCCCTCACTAATAAAGTTCCATCGTATATCAGAGATCTGATTACTCCTTATGTCCCAATTAGAGCACTTCGCTCTAACACTGCAGGTTTACTGGTGGTTCCTAGAATCTCTAAAAGCACAATGGGAGGCAGATCTTTCAGTTATCAGGCTCCTCCCCAGTGGAACCAGCTTCCAGCTTTAGTCCGTGAGGCAGACACCCTGTGTAGTTTCAAATCTAGGCTTAACACCTTCCTGTTTGATAAAGTTTATAGTTAGGAAGAGGTAGAGAATACAGCCTAATCCGGCTGGGGAGGAACTAAGTCTTGATAGACGGTTCTCCTTTGCTCTACCTTCTTCATGTCTCACTCTATAGGGTTGAGTTATTTAAGTTTTTCTATAGTTATGCTGCTATAGGCTTAGACTGCTGGAGGACAATCTGACCACTTCTCTCTCTGCTACTTTCTTCCTTTGTCCAATCTACTTAGTTACCGTTATTTCAACCTTGTTAACCTTTTCTTTTCTCTTAGTGTTCTTCTCTCCATAGTAACTACACCTGGGCTGGCGTTCTGTTAGCTGAGACAGCTTCTTGGATGAGAACATGGGCTGAGATGCTTCCAGTGATGTTCTACAACTGCTGCTATAAACTCTTTTATTTCAGTATCCTGTGCATCTAATTTGGCTTTCTGTCTTTTCAAACCCCCAGTCGGTCGTGGCAGATGTCTGCTTGTACTGAGCCTGGTTCTGCTGGAGGTTTCTTCCTGTTAAAGGGGAGTTTTTCCTCTCCACTGTCGCTACATGCATGCTCCGTATGAGGGATTGCTGTAAAGTCAACGACAACACAAGCCATTGTTTCTGCCTGCTGATTCCAGAGGAGTGAGTGCTGCAAGTCAATGACTCGATGCAATCTGCTGGGGTTCCTTAGATTGGAAACTTTTTCAAATTGATTTGTTAGAATGAATCTTTGATTTTAATTGGTTTTCTGTGAAGTGCCTTGAGACGACACCTGTTGTAAATTGCCGCTTTATAAATAAACTGATTCTTGATTCTTCTTGATTCTAATTACACTTGACTTAATGAAATCAAATCTTTAGACCTTTTTTACTCAGGCCGGCTTTAATATATGCTTGAACTTCCGGTTTCACACTTTTCATTCATGCTCTTTTGTTTTTCGTCCGTCTCGTTTTTCACCTGCTGGCATGGTTTATTTTTCTGTTACACCGTTTCTTCTGAAGCACCAAAAATGTGGAGAGCTACGTAAATAAATAACTGATTGAGCAATTTATCCAACAAAAAGTCATAATGAGATCCACGTATCTAATAAAACTCATTGAACCTATGAAATCTCACCGCTTTCATCAGTTCTTTCAATTGTAATAAAAAGAAATATAAAAGGTTAAAACTGCATGTTTTGATTAATTTATAGGGATAAACTTCATTTCCTAATTTTCTATTGTTAAAAACTACTTCCTCTATTGAAGAACCTTTAACTATTATTTTAAATAAATCAGACCAAGAATAAAGCTAATAATTGAAGGCAAATTTGTCCATCTGTCCAATTTTTATCTTTGCCTTTCACTTCTCTGCTTTTGTTTCTGACGGAACGACTAGCCGTGCAATTCAAGTCTGGATGCACAGATTATTTTAGACGTGAACCTTCTCGTCTCAAAAGCTCCCCCACTAAACAGCGGGGAGGAGAGAGAGATGCTTAACTATAGATGAATATGCTCGAGAAAGGGAAGGGGAGAGGCACCTGGTGACGAAGTAGTTGCTATGCCAAAAACAAGGAGGTCTACACACACAAACATTGAGAACCGTCCACACACAAACATGCAAACAGACGCACGAGAAGCAAACAAGAGGGAGATTCAGTGGAAGCAAGGGGTGTCAGAGAGATGCTGCTTAGGCTGACCACAGCATACCAACAGCTCTGATAGCGCACGCACGCATCTGTGCAGGCAAGGCAACGGGACTGTTAGGAAGGGTTGAGGGCGTTAGAGATTGCCGTCATGGGAAGAAAATGTTCTTGACGTCGACTCTTGTTCCGGCAGAACAGACTTGCAATAGGCTTGTGAGAAAATGAAGTCATCCTCGTTTTTTTGTCGTTGTTTTTTTAAGTTCAGTGCAAGACTGCACCTTCTAGAAGAACCTATGAAATAGGAGTTAGTGAGTGTAGTGGATTCAGAGAACAGTGTGTCCAATTCTGTCCGTTGGTTTGATGAAACTGCATTTCTGGTATTTCTTAGGAGCACCTACAGTGGAACAGGATGTGCTGGTCTGTTTAGTGTAATAATGACAAGAAAATTACTGATATTCATATACAGCAAATGTTGTGACATTACTGGTACAAACATCAATGTGTGTGTTTGGGATTATTATAAAAGACCAACAGAACGTAGTGCAACATAGTAAGTACAAATCTGATACATATCTTGAATTAAATTTAGATTTTGATCATTGTAACACATAAAATGTCATCTAAACCATATATACAAATTTTAGATGTGGCTGTATGTTGTAAACATCCGCTCCGGTTTCAACCTCTTTTGAATTCATCTTGGAATGACATGTGTTAAGCTTAAACCATCCTTTCATCAACCCTAACCAGCTTCCCTCCTGCTGAACACAAGTGGTCCCACAGCATGATGCAGCCACCATCTTGTTTTACAGGCGTTCAGTGGGCTGTGCGGTACTAGTTTCCTCCCAAAACAGAGTTTTGGTCATCTCTGATGATAGGACTTCATTCCACAGGTATGCTTAGTCGCCTACATGTCTTTTTGTACAATGCAAGTGGCAATTCTTAGTGTTGACTCCGACCAATGCGTTTCTTCCCGGTGCTGGTAATAAGGTCATAAAGCATGGGTCTTTTGGCTACTCCTCTGATTAAAACTCTCTTTGCCCAGCCTGTAAATTTAGGTGGGCTAACATATCACATTAGGTTTCGGTGCGTCCGTTTTGAGATGATGGATTGAATTTTAAAGGAAGTAGGTGGACTCTAGTTGACATCTGTGGGCTGTTGGTGGTACTGAATTTTACTTTCGGTTTTTTTTAAGGGTACAGAAGGCTGAATACAAAATAGACACAACACGTTTCAGAAATGTATTTGCAAAGAAAAGTGAACTCAGTCTACTTCAAAAATATGTACTAAATTGTGTTGGCCTATTACATAATTTAATACTTAAAAATATAAAAGAGCTATAAATACTTATGAAAGGCCCTATGTATCAACTGGACGGACAATAAACTGGTTATGTGTTTATCCTAAAACAATGTTTTCATTTGAATTTGCTTTACCAGTATTTGTATAAATCTTAACGGAATCCGGCAACACATTAGTTTATGTAAGTTTGGTAACCCTGCTACTTTGGTACCACGTAACTGATCAAAATATGAATCTTAATATTTATTGATGATGTTAATAATAAGAAAAAATTATAAGGTTAGGGGTGAATTCCGGTAAAGATAAAATCAAAAACAAATACATAAAAATAAAATACAATTACAAAGTATGTTCGGGCAAAAGAAACTCATCTAAAAGGTTTACAACATCACACTTATGAATCTAACAGGTATGAAAGTTTGTGTATGTTAGAACAGGGTACGGAGCTGCCGGGGAGAATCTATACTGATTACTGACCTCCAGATAGCACAACAGGTTAAGAAGAAAACAGAAGAACAGCATAGCTTGTGTAAAACCAAGAGGTCAAACCTAAACCTTATGGCAGGTGTGTGTCTATGGTGAAATCTGTGCAGAAACAATCCTGTTTTTTATTTAGAGAAGTTACCCGCACAGGGTACCATACGCACATCGGCTACTCAACTAAGAGTATCCATACTTCATAATATTTTACATGTAAAAATAAAAACTCTGGAACGGTAAAAACTTTTTTTTTTCAAAAAGTGACTCAAGTGAATGTCATTGAATGAATGAAAAAAAGTTACATCTCATCTCTGTAGAAGTGAAATGAGAATTATTTAAATTTGCACAGCACAGCGTTCTGAAAACTTTCTCGAGGGCCCATTACAGACTGTCATGATATGTGCTTTTGTTCCCTGTTAGTTTGCTGTTTAATTTGTTGTAGTTGCTGTGTTTAACTTTTTTATCATTAGTTAATGTTTTCTTTAAGTAATTTTCTATTTTGGTTTAGTCTTTGTTTTTGTTATATTCTGTGTTCTCTAGTTTCTCCTGCTCTGTCCCTCTTCTTTCTGTGTTTTCTCTCCTCATTATCACTCACATCTGTTTGCAATTATCCAATCATCATCTCCACCACTCCACCTCCTGCTCCTCAGTATTTAAGCCTGGTTAATTCACACAGACAAGCAATGGTTCTGATTCACTTCCTTCCAGCTCTGTGTTCAAAACTGCCGGAAATCCCTTAAAACAGTATAACACAAATTAAACCAGTCGTGAGGATTTGGATATGTTTGCCATACCTGTAACGTCGAGAGGCATGCACTGAGTCGGCGTCCGTCTTGAAAGGTGCCAGCGTGGTTTCTCTGCAACGGGTGGCCCCGTGGTGGCGGATGTCGCTGTGCTGCTGCTACTGTTGTTGCTGCTCCAGCCCAAAGGCGGTCGGTCGGAGCCGCAGGGGGACGGGGTCGGGGAAGGTGATGGGTTGATCACGGATCTCAGGCCAAAAACGGACGAGGTGGTTTCATCTTCGTAGAGCTGCTTCGACGCCGGCTAGAAGCGGCAGAAGAGAGGAGGTGTGACCTTTGGTCCTGGTTGTTGTTTCAGTCTTTTTCAACTGTGTTGGTTCGTCACATTGTAACTCAACACATGCCACTAAAGTTTGTTGGTTTTATATTCTTCCTAAAAATAGAAACATTAGCTTAATCGTTCATTAGTAGCAACTTTGTGTGAGGGAGAGGGCTGCCAGATAGCACTAGTGTTATCTTGTGTTGTAATTAAAAAATATATATATTATTACTTTTTTTTTGGAAGATTATAATAACATTTCCATCTGCAAGACACTAAATCATTAAGGATCTGTTTATAGACAGCCGCTAAGAGAGAGAAAAGAATGATGACTAATTCTGGTGGATCTGAATGAGGGGGAGGAATGTGAAGTACAACAGATTTTGGCTAATTCATATTCAGCCTGTTGTGTTAACAGGATGATAAACATAATGAGGCGTTAAGTCAAAACACAACGTTTTAGCTGTCATTTGCTCAATTCATTAGGGCGGGGGGGACTCATACTGTTTGTGTTAGTGATTAAAGTTTGAAACTGGAGCACTCGGAGTAAAGGGGTAATAAACCAAACCAAGACTATTCCTACTAAAAATGACATGGGGATTTGTCTTTATATATATATATATATATATATATATATATATATATATATATATATATATAGATATATAGATATATTTGCATTTTATATATAATGTGTGTGGGGAGAACCAAACACATTCCACAGTGGCTTAGTGCAGTTATGCAAGACCACTTTGGTCTTTAGATTAAATTTAAATTATACTTCATCCTAAAAAGAAACAATACACAATAAAATTGATTTAAATAATATAATAAAATTACTTAAGTAGCTCACAAGCTCAAAATGTGTGGGCACCCCTGTGTTATAGATATATTTAGTGCTTTCCTTTAGGGCAGGGCATGATAAAAAATACTAATAAAAAAAACCTGCACGTATGTTTATTTACCTGAAAGATGAAGTCGGATCTCTTGTTGCTCAGAGAGACTGGTGAGCGACTGAGCGACGTGGACGTGTCGTCTGAGCTCTGCGAGGACGGATGGCGGAACGTCTGGCCGGTCAGCTTGGTGTCGCACAGCTGCTCCTCAAATTCTGTACGGACATACGGAGACAGCACGAGCACATGAAGACACGGCCAGAGAGCAAATGCAGCGGACGCCTGGAGCACACAAGCATCACACAGCGCAAACTCACACGCCAAATATTTGGGGGCGCATGGCTGGGAGCAAAGATCTCGCAGAACTGTTGCTTCACGTCACAGTGAAAATCTCCCTCCTGCACGTCCCCGATTGCACCTTCTGCAAGCTTAAAAAGTCTGCCTCGGTTTACAGTTAATCCTCTCATAGGTTTCTCCTGACTCTTGTTCTCCTTTAAACCCAAAACATCCTCCGTCTAGTTACATTTTACTTTTGGATATCCCAGTTTTTGCCTCTTGCCAGCAGCTTAAACTCTCCCCCTCGAGCTATTGTAAACAGACTCCTAAAGCCCCCATTCCTTCCCCCACTATCCTAACCACACACCCACTCCCCCCCTCAACCCTTCAGCCAATCCTTTACCCCCAAAACACACTACAGACCCAAACCTCAGTTGCTGCTAAGCTGTCTGACACACACGTGAGCACGCAGACACACACAGCAGTACAATCCTGCGGATGAAAACGCAGCAGCAGGAAGACATGAGTTTCAGGTTAGACATGGTTGAAAAACTCCAATCAGACATAAAAAAAGAAGGTTGGACATATTCACTACGGGGGTGACAGTTGCAATCCCTGAATGCAACAGAAAAATTGTGCTTATCAAAACACAGTAGTCACTTCTTGGAATTTATTTTGGAACAGACAATTTCAGAAGAAGCGCCTTCAAAATGCATTTGTACAAAGGGGTGTTTAAAACCTGTATAACTTTATATTAAAAAACACTGTCACGGTAAGGAAATCCTAATCTTTGTTTATAAATGAGCTCGAGCTTGGTTAGGTCTCATGAAATTATCTGTGAGAATCGTTTCATAAAGTTTTGCCACAGATGGACTTCTATCGAGTGTTTGACTGGATCATTCAAATCCATGAATGCTGGGATATTAAACCTTCTGGATATATCTTTTGGTTTCTTTCCTGCTGGAAGATGAACCTCCTCTCCAGTTCCAAGCAGTCTTCCAAAACTGCCTTGCACTCAACTTTATAAATCTTCCCTCTTGACTCCAAAATGTTGAATTGCCTCTCCTGCGACCGCCACGTCCTACGGTGGGAATTGTTTATGCAGTATTAGCTTTCCCTCGTGACTGTGTCTTTCACAGTCGGTCAAGAGTATCACATTTTGTCTTATCCGATCAGAGCAACGTCTTCTACATGTTTGCTGTGTTCCCAAGATTCTGAACTATATTTATTTTAGCATTTCGTTCAAAAACAACTTTTTTTCTATAATGTTTGTGAGGCTCACAGCTATTTAATGTCCTCCAAGATTATTTCATATGTCCACGGTTTTGCTAAATGTCCTTTAAGGTTTAAGACAGCAAATGACAGAGTTACCAGCAAAGGTTTTTTTTTTGCATGCAAGTATCTTCTATAAAGTCGGGTGGGTGTGTGACATTAACTCCGTAAGGCAACGTGAGAGAGATTTGGATTCAAAACGATAACCGTGCCAACTAATTGATATGTAACGGCAGAGCGACAGTACATGAAATAATAATGCCGCATTTTTAAACAAGTGTAGACAGTCCTACCACCCAGAGATCTGGTGGAGACTTAAATGGCATTTGGAATCACTGCTGCTGGCGCGGCTCCTAGCTCAATCTAAACGTGCCAGCAGGAGGCAACCGTTTATGGGATCTCATTCAATAAAGGCACGGCTACGTCTCAAAACATCAAAGGAAACACAGGAAGGTTCTGCCAGCTCAATGTTCCCAATGTAAGATGCCTCATTTGCAGATTTGTTCTTTGATTATCAGATCACTAACTTTGCAAAAGGCTCGTCAACCCAAAGTGATACAATCTTAAACCACCCTGCAATTAAACGAGAATACTCTATAGAATAGTGTAATCTAAAATACAGCTGGCTGTAGTTATTGTTGAAATTAAGGCAAAAGATCTCTACAAATTAAGGTATACTAGGCAGACTCAGAAGAGATGTAAGCTGCGAAACCTCAACGCGTTTCAGAGCATGTTTTGTAAATAAGATACAGGATCTCCCTGAGTAATCTACCTTAGGCTAACTTTCCTGACCCTCACCAAGTTAGTGTGGTTAATGTTATTGCTCCCATTGCTCAATATCACATAATATTAATCACAATAGGGATCCCAGTGGTTACTATTTACTACAAAACAGTGTTTTAGTGAGTAATGCAGCTCATGGTCTTAAATACATTTCCACAAAAACAAATGGACAGTTATAAAATGGTTATTATTAATTAGCTGAGTCTTAAGGTCTCGTAACTGCTGGAAACTGCCAATGAATGAAGCTAAAGCACCTCTAAAAAGCAAAACATTGTACACCTATGTGAAGAAATTCAAGAATATAGGAGGTATAAATGCTTGTAGTCATTTCTAAAGCTGTCGGTTTCATTCTACGTGTACCTAGAATCATTTTCGGCCAACTGATCACAACGTTTAACTGTGAAGCTTCCCAGAATCTAGTCCAGGGCATGTCATTTAGGAGGTTATCATAGAACCAAGAAAATCACAGAAAAGGCTTCAGGCCTCAGTCAAGGTCAAACCTTAGGGCAAAAATTGCATCCATTTTTTAAGGGAGTTTCCCGTAAAAAAATAAAAATAAAATTTTGATAAAAAAAAAAAAAAAAACAGGGCGGCTTAAGATTTTCCAGAAAACATTTTTAAAAAACGCAAATACTCCATAAATAATAAATATGTATTTTTTAATTTATTGTCTTCCCTATGATTAAACAGCAAACAATAAACCGGATTATTAGCAAAGGCAGCTTAGGGGCAGTTTGACTCCCATAAAGCGTGCTTTGCTTGCAGTTAGATAAACTTTAGACAAAGTTTGTTCTATACCATATAACATGTATAAAACACATATACATAATGTCACTGCTAATTGGTTCACCAACATTCTGCCAAAAAAGACATACCTACTGTGAGAAAGCTGTCTGTCAACGTTTCAACAGGCATATCTTCAAAACCTTTTCACATTCAAAAGATACACAAAAACAACTTTTTGAAAGCACAAACTTTAAGAACAGCATAACTTTTAGTAAAATAGTTTTTTTATATAGGACAATCACCTTCTAGCTTCTTTGCAAGTGCAAGATAGTTTATACTTGTACTTATGTATATGTACTTATGTAACCATTTATGTCGGACTGTTTACAAGTTTGTAAAAGTTTTTTAATGTTATTTTTTTCCCAACCAATTTGGTTGCAAGTGCAATTTGGTTTGTTAGGACTTGTCATAATAAGATTTGTCCCCCTCCGCCTGTCTTTGCAGAGGCACATTACACACTGGGGGCTTGTTAGAGAAAATTATCAATTTTGCGGTGATTAAACACGATCTGACTGCTGCACGCTAAAAAGAGCTGGATCAGCCAGATAATAAACTGTGAAAATAAGCCAGAAGTCATCTTTTCAAGACTGCAGTGGCCCAAAGAGGTGAGGTGTCAGCAAGGGTCTGAACCAGCAGGGGGGGGTAAACAAACCGATTCAGGAAAGGAACAGTGAGAGGAGGCAAACCTGGAGCTGGGAAAGTGGAGAAAATAAAATGATGGGAGATGAAAACTAATCATACGTGAGGAAGATAAAACATTCAAAACCAGCCACATGCAACCCAAATATAAAAGAAACATTTAGAAAGTTTCAATTATGAAAAAGAAGCAAAGCGAGAGCGTCAACCTGGGTAAAAAGTCAAGGACAAAGTAATATGACAGAAACAGATGCAGTTATGGGGAGAAGAAGAAAAGTCACACCAGTGAAAGAGGACTTGGACAATTCATACAACACACCGGTTATTATGAGTAAACAAATATATATATGATGGTACTGGATAAAAGAAGGTAAGCAAAGCTATTGGCAGAGTGTACCCAGCACAGTAAGGATGAAGATAGACAGGTAAACATAATCTCTCAGTCGGAAGTGAACCAATGACTTGTTCCGAGTGCCAAAATCATCATTAAGTCTTCCCGCATTGTATTCTCAGGTAGATGTCAGAAAATAATGTCACCAAAATCACCCCCATTATTTATTTAGACTTAGTTGAAATAAGGGTTGTTGTTGTTGTTTTTTTGCATCATCCCATCCTGGAATACTCCAGCTTCTCAAAACGTAGGTCAACGTATTGTGAAAAGCAGAACGAGTGTTGCTAGGCAGAGTAGAAATGGTTCGCAGCAGATAGGGAACGTTCAAAATGCAGCATCAAGGCGCAGCGTATGACATTTGCAGAAACAGCTCCCTCGAGCACCCGTTTACTTTAATCTTTCCCTCTCATTTCTACACTCAGGTCTGTTGCCGAGAACATCTGACGTAGTAAAAAGCTTTAACGGGTCGGTTGAAAAGCATAGACCATAGACTGACAATGGGATTTGTAATATTGAATCAGCTTTATGACGGTATTATTAAAAGTCTGTTCTTGCTGATCTTAGACTCACAGTAGAATATTAGACTCCAAAGACCTGAAGTGGCAAAAAACAACAAAAAACGTACAAACTTTAAGTGTGCAACCAAAAGCTCATTTAAAACCATAGTTCTATCAGTAGCTTGTTCCTTATGTTTGCTTTCAAGGTTTCCTGGACTTGCTGCTTCAGACCAAAGACAATAAACAGTAAAATAGAGTAATTCTCTATAAGATTGTTAGTTACAAGTAGGTGCGTGTGCATAAGTATCTGTGTTATTTAACTCTGGGTTATACCAGTGATGGAGAGGCCATTTCCAATGACCCTGATCAGATCAAAGTAGGTATAGAAAATGCTTCAACAGATGGATGGAAATGATGATTAGATGTCAGGCAAGTTAGAGCATTACAACATGTTATTATTTCTTTTTTTTTTCCTTTGAAACTAGTTTCTTTCTGTTTTTATCACTTCATATCACAAAGTTAATCAACACAATGTAACCCACTATAGGTTTCTTAGTAAGTGTATGGACAGCTGGCTAATGGTAATAAATCCAGTCCAAAGCTGCTTAGCTACATTCATGGTTACCATTATTGACTATGAGTGGGTTAAAGCAGTATAGAATAATTTAGACACCTCCTTCTACCAAAAAGGTGTCATTAGAAGTAATATTACTTTGATACTAAATTAAAATGGTACAACATTGTAACAAATTAGCACGATGTTTAATTTTTAAGTTAACAAGGAAAACATTTGTTCCTAAAACGCCTCAAATTGAAAAATTACAACAATATTGCTACAATACTAAATCAATAATAATACTCTATAAAAACACAAATCATTTCAGTTAAAAATGATCTTTGTAGTTTTTTTATGACACGGGTTAAAAGTGCTCACAAAGTAAGCCCGTGTCTAATTTTGTTAACTTACCTTTGTTTAAAAATAACAATCGCATTGACTGATTCTCGTCTTTACTCAATGTTTAATAATCTTTAATAATCTCCATTTTGATAAAGGTACATGACAAAATGCCACGTTCGCTTTTCTGAAATCTGTTTAAGGTTTAATGGTTGTTTTCTGACCCCACTAGTTACTCTGACATGTTTTCATCATTTAAGCACTTTGAACCGCCTTGTTGGTGAAATGTGAACTAAGCATGACTTGATTTAATGAACAGCATTAAATGCTCCCCTGGGAATAAAGACAATCTTTCACTTTTTATCTTTGCAAATTGAACCATATTAACAGCATTAAAGGTAAAACACAAAAAACAAACTATGTGGTTCCTGTTGTGTGGTTTGAGTATGTTTGGATACTCACAAAGGATATTTAATCAGAAATGTAACAAAGCTTTAACAATAAGATCCTGTTTGGTTTTGCTTTCATTGTCTTTAAATGTTTTTGCAGCTTTTACTTACAGAATAAAAAAAAAGGCGAACTCCAGGTTAAACTAAAAGCATCTCTCCAGAATGTCCCTTGCAGCGTTGATTCGTGGTCTACCATTCAAAGGTTAACGTTTGAACAGAGCCACCGCGATGTGTGCACTGACCATGAAGAGTTGGGTCCAGGAGACAGCAGCCTTAAAGCAGAGGGAGAGGGAAGGTAAACAGACGTAGATCCACGCTGTAGATAGTGGCTGGTGTCTGCTGAGTGCAGCTCTGGCTAAATGACTGCAGGCTACAATGGTGGGAAAACAGGGAGGAGGAGGAGAAGGGGGAGGAGGAGGAGGGATTCTATTGGTGTTTGGGGTCTAAAGGTATGCTGGTCACTCCCACTTGTGGACACACACACACACACACACACACACACACACACACACACACACACACACACACACACACACACACACACACACACACAAACATTCATAGAGCAGAGCAGTTAAAGGCGACCTTCCCCACCCCCTTTTCCTTATTTCAGACAGCCAAGCGCCCAAGCATTACTAACCTGGGTATTGTGTTTGTGTGACCTAAACTATTTCCAGGTGTTCATGCACAACTGCATAAACAAATTGTTAGTTTTTTTTAGATTTGTATGAAACTTGCATTTAGGCAAACAATACTTTTTGTAGTGAAGTGTAATGATTACTTTATCAATCTCACGAGCATGGGTCAAAATATCTATATATCTTTTTCCTTTTTTTGCTTGTGCAGCTACTCAAAGAGAAAGCTTGTCATCGTTGACAACATGTACCCCGGGTCATGTCAAATTTGGGTCATTCTTTCTTCTTTCCCCTTGGAAGACGGATTGGGGAAGGCTGATATTAACAAAACCCCTCTTTCACCACTGCCAGGGGAGGTAAGGGGGGGGGTTCATGGGGAGAGAGGCTTGTTTGTCTTGTAGACTGCGTGCTTGATGCCATGCATGTGCGAGTGTGTGTGTTTGGATGCACCCGACGTTCATGTCACGTTGTGTCTGCGTCCTTGGGATTTAGCACGCACATTGATCCATTACAGCAAAACAGGGCCAGTGTTTCCAAGGGCCGCGTATCCCAGCGAAATAACAGGTTTGTGACCCAGTAGGGCACACTTGGCAGTTAGCGACCTACATTATGTTGGGGAAAGGAAACTGTAAGCGTTGTGATGTCGTTACTATCAGGATAGTATTTTCAGATGTTTCGATAGTAGAAGAAAATTAGCAATGAAAAATTGATTCTCATTCAGTTAATAAAATAAAATAAATAAAATACACCGTTCAAGTACGTGTTCTATTAACATCCGGCCTGAAGGGAAATTTGTTATATGTATGAAGATTGGGTAAAATTTCTAAGCTTCAATGTCTAGCTGTTCATTCTACTTTTCCAAGCTTGTAAAGTTTTTGAAAAACAACTAACGTGTTTGCATGTGTTTCACCAATTTTCACATTTCAATCTTTTACCTTTTACAAATGATCTGATTCTGATTCCATATGTGGGTCAGGAAAATTCCCAAGCTCACGATATTCTTGATCAGATTCCTTACTGTTTTGGTCTGGCGTGTTCACATTGTGAACAACAGAAGTGGAGTTCATGAAAACCTCAGCGTGTATTTCACCAACAACAGAACAAGGAGCCCAGTTTTATATTGTTTTCTCTGCAATATAAAATAATCAACCTAGTTTTTCTTCGATGAATTTTTTTTGTAAGAGGAATAAGAACAAAGTATGAAGGTCACGCCTTTTTCACTCAAGAACATTCAGTGCGAAGATTTAATGTTGTGATTTACCTTATTATATTGAACCTTTCTGTCAAATCATAAGAATTATAACCTTAGATCATAAACCTTTCACAATAAATAAAATAAAAAAGCCAGGCGAACTTCCTAAAGATTTTAAATAGCATTTTATGCCAATGTTGAATACCATGTAACTGGACAAGAGCAAATCAATGTTGCTAAAAGAAAGTCAGGAGTAACAAGAGTCAAACTTAGTTCTGAATAGGCTAATTTTAGTTTTTCTGCCTGCATTTAATGTAAAACAGAGAAACCAAAGGGGCTTCAGCTCATCATTAGGTAAACCTATTATATCAGAGAACATCCAAACTAAAATTACCTAATTCTGTAGGAAGCTCTCCTTCTAACCATCTCACTGCTTTATATAGGGATTAACACATGCTGACACGACCACGCTCTGCTAAATTTGAAGTGTAAAACAAAGGGGAGCTTCTCTTTCATTTGGTGTCATAATTTGACACTATATGACACAAGCGGGTTGAATTTTTCAAAATGTAACATTCTGGACGTAATGTGTTAGGAGGAATGGTAAGGACTAGACTATACTCTGGATACTTATAGAATCATAATGTAAAGGAATCGTTATCATAAAAGGATTAGATCACATCAAAATAGTAGTTCTTTAGCATTCAATGCAAAAATATATAGTATACTGTACAATTTGCGGGGAGGAGATACATAATAATAATAATTAAATGTAGCCATGTTTCCTTTTAGACAAGAATGAACTGCCTGGTTTCCTTAGATGGCAAACTTTCTTTAACCAAGTTCAATAATAATTTCTTCATCATTAATAATCAACATCATTATCCATGATAATTAGTTTAACTGTATTAATCTCTGTGAATTATTATTTTTTGACTTAATATGATGAATATCTAATGGGTTTTTGCTGTTTTTACTAACTTGTTAAAACAAAATCTGGTGTATGACAGTATAATAACACTTAATCTTTCTTCTCATTTATCCGTATGATCATTAGAACAATTCATCATAATAAACTCAGAGATCATAGCTGTGTGGTGTGACAAAAATGTGTGACGCATCAACCACCCTGATCAAGTCTTCAGCTGTCAAGTTAAACAGATTCTGAGGTTTCATTTGTGTGGAGGGCTTTAACAAGATGTCATAACCTCAGTAAGTTTTTATGTATTTACTTCAGTGGAAACCATTAGTTAGAGTTCCAAAGCTCTATAAAAAATCTGTCAAAAAGACAGATGTTAGGGTTATAAAAAAATGAACAGAAAAGCAAATTATTTCTACCGACAAATTATTTCAGGTTGTTGGTAGTGCATCAAATCAGGGACAACAGCAATGTTTGTCTACACAAATCTTCAGATAAAACAGAAACGACACAGACGCAGCAAAATAACTCTTCAAAAACATAGAATTTCATAAAAGCCAGAAAAAAAAGAGTCATAAAATATGCAGAGTGCAGCGAAGAAAAAAGATTACTGGGAATATCTAAGCTTTTCTTAGTGATTCGTCATAAGACCCCCGTCTGGCTACCAAGACAGACATAAGGAATGAAAAATTGACTATTGATGCAAGGAGTAAACTCAAACATCCGGTAATTAATGGTGGTAAAGACTCCTATGGATGTTGTATATATGTTGGAAGATAGAGTTGTATGCTGGGGAAGAAGAAGCAGCTTTTAGTGATGCACAATGTAGGTGGATATAGATCTGAGAGGGGAGAGAAAAAGTTATGTTAGCATGTCATGTGGAATATTGAAAATCACAAAGTTTAGAGGTCAAAATACTAGTTTCTTCTACAAAATGACCCAAACATGCATATGAAAAAGTTTTTTTTTAAAGGTTTTTCTTATTTCTAGCAAAAGGACTCAGATGTTGTTGGGGAGGCTTTAAATGGATTAGGTCTGAGAACTATGTAAAAGGAGATCGAAGCTGGGATTAAATGCAGGATGTCTGAATTTTCAAAATTCTTTCGTCTGGTCTCGCTAAAACTTAAAACAATGTGCTAAAGTGCTGTTGAGAGTTATTAAGACTAACCAGTCCGTGGCTGACTTTTTTTTTTTTTTTTTTTTT
>JAVLVB010000373.1:504941-526351 GCA_032876305.1 Orestias chungarensis
GCATTCACGACAGATTTATAATTAACTATTGTTCCGGTTTTTACAGAAATCTCCCTATCTAGAACTTTTACAAAGTCATTCTAATGTACAGCAGGTGAAACAACAAATATTTATTTAAAATGAAAATTATAGAACCTTCATATCTGAGCCCTTGTATTAATGCAACTCTTACACACAATGGTATATAACATTTCATAATTTAAACAAATAATGAGTTTGGCATCGCAAAGGAACTCACATATAAATCACCTTAATATCTTTACAAAACCTGTGATCAGAAATTGGCAATCAGTGCATCCCCCTTGCAACACAGATTAAAAATGATTTACTAATTCATAAACAGTAAAGTAGCGTAGAATCAAGGATGAGAGAGACAAAACCTGGTTGGTTTTTAAAAACGCCACATTATGCTAATATTTAGGTGGGCGGGGCTCCTGATGACCGGGAGAATCACGGTCCTGCACGCCATCAGCGGCGACAGTAAAACAAACCTTGCATCTTCCGGCTGTAAGGATCTCAATTCGCCTAACACCAGAGGTAGACAGCCAGCTTTATAAATATGGAGGGCAGAGTGTTGGGGAGAGGACGAGAGCATGAATATTTTATGGAGCCAAGGCCAGCGGGAGAGCGAGGGTGAGGATGGCCAGAGAAACTACAGCTGGTTCGCCTCCGTGTTATATAACAGACACCCAAACAGATGGATACGAATAGCAGAAACACATATAGAAACTGAAACCTTAACACAATAACGATACACACACATACACACACACACACACAGTAGTGAGCGCGAACAACGCTGGGCGACAGAGAAGTGATGAATGGTCGCACGCACGTGTTCTGTGCAACCATTGATGCTGTCCACCCACTAGTGTTTTCATCCATCTTATTTTCATTGCACACAACATGTCAGCCTGTCTCAGACAGTACCAGGCTTAATACACACATAAACAGAGCGAGAGAAAAGGCAAAGGTGGAGGGAACGACCGAGAAGAGAGACAGACAGAGTGTAAGATGGGGTCCTCTTGAAGCTGCAGCTGCAACTTCTCAATTATGGCCCGAATCAAACAGAAGCGAGTCGCACTTACAGTCTTAATGTGATTACAAAATAGTCAAAGGCTGAAGCTTGATGACGTGCAAACATCCTCTGAAATACGATCTGATCAGCAGCATCCAAAATGCTCTGGGTTTCTAAAAATCTGGAAGTTTCAATACATGAAATCCTGAACAGCTGCAAAGCTATCATTGTCGTATTCCTGAAACACAAAATGTGCTTCAAAGCGGACTTTTAATAATTCATCACACCTGCTTTTAAGGGATTTCCGAACAACGTTTCGTCATATGAATGTGAGACAAGCTTTGAGGTTTGGGGCGGTATCAGGATCAAGTCGCTTTATTGCTCCCAGGAGGAAATGACTGTGTGGTTCTGTAGTTGAACCGAGAGAAAATACAAATAAAATACAAATGACACTAAAAGACAACAAAAAGATATATCTATACTACACTACAATCCAATAAAAAAACTTAGGTGCCTTGTATCCAGTACAAAATCATGGGAAAACCGAACATATATTCAGTTTTTAAACTAGTTAGTTGCCAATGTGTGTTTTATAATTTAAGAAAATTTAAGGAATCCTCGTCCCCATTATAATGTCAACCCATTTGTTTGAACTGTCAAGGGTTTCTTGCATGTTCAGCCCATCTCATGTCATCTTTCAACTTTGCAATTAGATCAATGTATTGGCTTAAACTCGATCTAGGACTTTCCATTTCTCAATTCTCATTCAGTCAGTCCATCATCCATCATGCAAATCAAGTAGTAATACCGTCCACCGAGACTATTGGGCTAGGTTTGGACAAGACCAATCCGAGAAGAGGCATATGGTCTCTACAGGAGGTACAGCAATCCGTAGTTTAGGTGTGAGACTGCTGACAGTACAATTGTTAGTCGTGAACTCAACTAATCTTGCCTCTATGGGAAAGTGGCAAGATATAAACTAAAAGCTACAAGAAGTGCAGGTTCCACTTTGTCGCAAGCCATGTAGAGGATAGGCTAAATAAATGGTAGCCAATTGAGTTTATGGAAGAGGGATGAAGCTAAAGACAAGATAATCATGACAGAAAACAATCTGCCATTAGGAGGACGTTCACTTTCCAGTAGTCGAAGGATCCTAACTATACAGCAAAAGATACAGTGGGATGGTTTAGATAAAAGTGTGTTTATCTGTCAAAAGCTTAACTAAAATGTATAAAATGCTTGAAAATTAAGTTCTGGAAAGAATGGGTGTATAAATTTGCCTCTAGACATAAAGTAGAAGATGGTTGGCACTGATGTTTCCCAAAGGTTACAAACTTTGTGCTCAAGAATATAAATGCGTGGCACTATTTTAGAATTCTTATTTGTAAAATATTTTGAAAGCTAGTATTACTCCCATCTCTAATTTATACTGTACTGTGCGTTGGTCTGGCACATACAAACCTGAGTTAATGCATTGAAGTTTGGGATTCTAATTTGTCCAGATGTGGCAAAATCTGCTTGTGAAAAGGGTATGAATAATTTTACAACGCACTGCCAGTTTGGTTAAAGTATCTACATACAGTGCCGGACTGGGAGATTTTTTCAGGCCAGGAGTCAGTCATGTAACCACGCCACCCTGGGCTTGCCACGCATGCATGTTCCCACACATACATGTTCACACCCACACCTAAATGCATGGGCACAAGCAAAACGCATTTGTGCACGTGCGCACACTTATCTCAGCAAAATCCAAATAAAAGGCCACCTATGTTTTTGTAACTTCTCCCAAATGCTTTACTTCTCCTGAAGTACCAGCAGGACTGGTGTCATCACCATCACCACCTTTGAATAGCAAACATATGTTTACACTTTTTCCATAAACTGCATTTCATACAGTAAGATTATGTAGCCTGTCTCACTGATTTGGCCTTGTACTCATATACATGATAATGATAAGATTATATCCGATTAGCTGGACAAATAAATACTTTTAAAAAGTAAAAAATAATAATAATAATAATAAAATGGCGTGTAAATCAGTGACTTTAACTTCCCAGTCCTTATCTTAATTTCAGGGCTAAACCTATACAGGCTCCATATTTACACTGTAGACTGAATGTGTGCAGCCTTAAGTTCCTTTAGGGGTTTAAACTTTAAACAAAAAATGTTTTTTACAAATATATTATTCAAATTAAAACGATAATATATTTAACCTTAAAATTATATTTATACCAACATTTTGTGTGTGCGTGTTTTGTTTTGGTTTGTATAACTTACTCGTAATCTTTATTTTAATGGCAACAAGGGGGGACTGAATAAAGAAATCTGTTACTTTTCTGCGTTTTGCCACCTCCTCCTCCAGCGCCTTTCTCTTTTTGTCTTTCTCCCTCTCTGTTCCTTTCACCCCTTCGGGAGACCCGAGTCGCTTCTTGCTTGCCAAGCTCTTTGCGCGAGCTGCCATCAACATACACAATCAAATACTGATACTCTAGTTGCACATTTAAATAAACATTCACATTGCAATATTGAGGCAACTTTGACAGTTTCATCAAATTTTTATATGTGCAAGATACGAGGCAGTGGATTCATTCTATAAACCTAAAACATCAAAGTGTCACAGGGTGCACAAGCAGGCACTCCCACAAAACTGAGCAACTGGAGCAACTTGTTCTACAAATTTCTGTAAACTTCTGTTCTTATTACATGTTCATCATTAAATATTATTTTACTAGTTTTTTTCTTACAAACTTAAAGCCATAGGGAACAGCTACTTAATTTATTTCCAGATCCCGCACCATTACGGTGGTTCGGCCCAACTCATCCCTCCATGTCGCGTAACATACGCTGGGCAGACACGTTACATCATATGCCTACATCTAACACATTTTCTGTAACTCAAGATCGGCTAAAGTGTCGTTGCTAGAGATTGACAACAATCCAGAGCAAAGTGAAACGAGCTGGTGATGGAAACTGGACAATTTTCCGATTGATCGGTCCCTCCAGAGTACGACTGGTTAATCACACAATCGTTGATAAAAACACTCTTGGGCGTGGAAGTCCTTTCTACTAGGAATCTGTTTAAAATCAAACTATACATTTTAAGACATAGCTCAATCAGCCAGGAGAAAAGAGATAGTGTGGAAGTAATAAATTGATTATATCCCTTAAAAAAGTGGAGATTGGCCACAAAACTGAAGTAATTTTAGCAAAAACATGATAACTTGAGCTTGAAATTTGAAAGGAGCCATATCCGTTTTATACTGTACCAACCTCCACTGACTGATGTTTACCATCTCTATCTAATCTGACTAAACTTCAGCATATTTCTCCACTTCACCAAAATTAATCTGAAAGAAGGCAGTGTTGGTAGCACTGTGGGCTTGAAGCCAAAAGGTCTTTGGTTCAAATCTCACTTTACATGTTGGACCTGTGCATGCTGGGGGTTCTCTCCGGATACTCCATCTTCCCTCCAAGAATATTTAGTGGGTTATTTGGTCTTTTTAAATTGCCTCTAGGTGTGTAAGTGTGTGTGTACATGACTTTGTCTCTGGATGTCTTTGTGTCGCCCTGGTGACCTGTTTACCTCAATTTCGACCAATAGCAACTGTGGCTACCCCCCACACCCCATAAGCTTGCATAGACAAAAGGATTATACACAATGTATAGACTACTGTATAGTCTATCACATAAAATCTATTGTTAGAACCTGGCAGAATGTAATACAGTTCAAGGCATTGTATTTTTAAGACTCGCCTTAGAAGAGATACATTATTATTTTCTTTGTTTCTTTTTTTAGGCTGGCTAGAATTAGCCATCAGTGTCACACTATAGTCTTACTTATTATAACCCCACACCACACTGTAGATTTCAGCACAAACCGCATTACAACACCGAAGATACACATTACTACTAAATATGTGTTGAATTAATGGATTCACTCATTCATTTCTTGCATGGCACTTATCAGACAGCAATTAGGTATGCGCTGGATTAGATACATTAACCATTTTGTTATTGACAAGGGAATATTCCAGAAAAATTGAAAAAGGGGAAAGTAGGTGATTAATATCCATTGTTGATTTTGGACGGAGACTTTGCAGGAGAAGAAATGATGGAGGAGCTCTTAAAAAAAGAGATGACAACAAGTAGTGGAAGAGTTGCGTAGGTCCTATGATGTACTCAGGTTTTTGCTGGTAAACATACTTGTCTGTACTTTTCCACAATTGATCGGTGGTGAAGAGCGATGTAAGGGGGACAGGCTGGTGAACTCCAGGTAGCTGTTATCATTGGAGCTGTTCAGGGAGTGGAAGGGAGACGGATGGAGGTAAGTAACAGACAATTGTACTGAAAGCAACCTGTGTGCCATTCATGTAAGTGTATCATCTGGCATCTGCCTCAGGGAAATGGCTCTTGGAAATACTGCTCCTGATTGCTGCCTGATGAGCTCCAGCTGGAAAAAGTCCTACCCATCACACCCTGCAGAGAGCGAAGGCAGGAGTGACACGCCTGCACACAACTCAGAGAAACCCAACAGTTGAGGGGTCGTCATGTTGCCTTTTTGTCCATTTGTACACGATCAGTGGTAATTACAATAATGGAAGGCAAATCAAGCATGAGTCACATCAGGAGTAATAAAAAAAGAGCAAGAGAGAGAACAAATTGGTTAAGATGGGGAAAGGAGAGAGACCAAATACAAAGGCTGGCACTTTAATCGGACACAAGGACTTTCCATGGACTTCCATTTATTGTCCATTCATTTCAATGGCCTAACTCTGACTTATACAATACACCTAATCATTCCCAGAAAATGTCTAACCCGAAACTTAACCTTGACTTAATTCACCCCTGACTCCACATCAGCACCTCTTCTTATGGGGATATTCCAGACCCCAAAAGAATAGGGACCAATTTATAAGGAGCAGTAGGTCTTCATAATGTAGTATTTGTTGGAAAAGTGGACCTTACATGGGGAGAAATGTTAAAACACACACACACAACTTGAACCCCATACACTAAGCAAAATCACACGTAAACAAGAGATGACGCTTAAAATGGCAATTTCCCACCTCCAAAAACAATGAAGTGCAATCTAAGACCTCGAAAACTTATCTCAGAGAGATGCAAACCATCGTTAGAACAAGTGTGCAGTTGAATCACAGAACAGAGCAATTAAAAATACCCCTGCAAGGTAAGTACGTCTCACATCCAAGGCAGCATGCACACACACACACCCTACAGTAGAATATAATCAAACGGGAAAGAGCGGAAAATAACATGCACACGTCCACAAGCTGCATATCTGCATGCAAACACGCACACATAAGCAGATTCAAGGTGGCCATCACACACCCATATCAGCGCGGTCCATGTAAACACTCTGCCATCCGTCCCTGCCTCAAAGCTTCTCCCACCCACTCAAAACACAGCACACACACCGTCACACACCCCCAAACACACACTCCTACCATTCATCTGCTCCATCCGTCTACACGCCCGTCGTCACCTCTCCTCCTTTTCTCTTACCTTGCAGCAGGCTCTGGAGGTTGAGCTGCGCCTGCTGGTGCAGCTCCTCGACACACTCAGGCCTGCTCCACGAGCCGAACACGTTCACGCTCTGTTGCCATGGAGATCTGAAATGGGCCGCACTGCCGCCGCAGCCGCTGCTACTGCCTCCACCGCCACGGCTGTGGTTACCGTCGCCGTGGCTGCTGATGCTGCTGCTGCTGCCACCGCGCCTTCCACTCTCTGCCTCGAGACTGCTGGTGGCTGGAGGAGGAAGGGAGCGAGGGAAGAGGAGAGCAAGAGAGAAAGGGAGGGATGTCGAGAAGAGATGATAGATGGATGGAGAAATGTGAGAGGGGGGAAAAAATTCACCAGTTAGATGAAAAGGAGAGTAAGACCGTTTTAGGTAAAGTTTGAAGGAAACATTTCAAAAGGAAACGACAAGAAGGCAAAAAAAATGGGAGAACAGCAAGATAAATAGAGAAAAGAGGTAATGATGAGGAGGAGAAAGGGTGGGGTGAGAAAAAAAATAACACATGTAAATAAAAATGCACAATTTGCATAATAAATACCAAGAGACATAGATTACATAACATTAACTGTTGTCAGGGAAAACAAGATCTCATGAAAGAGGTAGCAAAAGGAAGTAAGGTATTCATAATTAAAAACTTCATGAAGGGTTAAGGCGAGAAGGAGGAGAAGTGGGAAGAAAAGTACAGAACGGCTTTGGAGGGGAATCAGAGAGGATCACTTAATTAGCCGGGGAAAGAAGCTTGCAGAAGATAGGGGGACCTTGAAGGGAGGGGAAGAGGATAAATCAGACCAGAATGGGATGAGATTATAAAAACGAAAAGCAGGCAAAAAATTAAGAACAGTGGAACTGGTAGAGAAAGGACATCAAGAGTGGGAGGAGAATAAATCTGATACTTGAAGGGAGGAGTACTGAGACGGTGGGATTTGTAACAACAAGAGTGAGAAAAAAAAAACTCTCTCAGACATCCAATTCAAAACACGATCTAAATATAGCATCACTTATGGAAATGTAATCTACATATGAGGTCTTAATGAATGAAATTGCCTTAAGTTGATTATTTACGGGTTCAGTCAGTGATTGAACATGACTAACAAACAAGAAATACTTTAAATGTCAAACTGAGCAGCAGGATTATTTAAAAGAACACAAGTAAGGGATGAGGGGGTTACATAAAGTTCATCCAAACCGGTGGATATCTGGCTCTTCCAAATATTCATCAACCAAACTAATTTTAAGTAAAAAATAAGAACGAGAACAAATTGAACATAAGACATGCTGTCGCAGATCAAATGAATCGCTCATCCAAGGTATCAAGATTTCATGAGCACATATCGAGGCTCTTTAAAGTCCTCCAGCTGACCAATGGAGCCCCCAGAGGGATGTTTCTTGCTCTCTCTCCAAGTATTCAAAACACGAGTGGGTATTCTTAAATGCTATTCGACGCTTAAGAGCAAACAACAGTCAGGATGTGTCCTCCTACCCATAGCCAAAGCAAGGCTACCCTGTCATTCAAATATACTGGAACCAAGATTGGAGGCAACAAATATTCTCACTCCTGCTCAGCGCCCCTCAATAGATACAACTCCAAGAATATCCAGCTCCTCCAAATGAGACTGGTTCAAGAGCCAGTGCCATATGTGGAACTGAGTCAGACTGTTACTAGCCTCAAGCTCCCTTTCCACAACAGATATACCATTCCACAACCAGAGAACCTGCCTCTGCAGCCAAGGACCAGACCACCATGATCCTTGCCTTTGGCGACTGCAGGCCAACGTTTTACCCAACCCCTATGGCCCTTCTGACAACTGGTGAGCCCCTGAGAAGTGGGACCTATGTTTCCTCTTATGGCTTTGTCTGTTGATGACAGCCCTGCCACCGGGCAATCACCAACATACCCCAATACCAGGCCGTTCGAGCGGTCTGTGTGTTCTGGAAGGGAACATTGTTTCCATATTTTTAGCTCATCAGAAGAGGTCTTTGAGAAGCACTTCGTCTCAACGCTCACCTGGGATCTGTTTTCCATGTGTGATCTAACCAAGGGCATGAAGCCCAAGTCAACATAGTTCCTAAGATCATTGGGGTAATCCCAGCCCAGGGAAGGGATGTTTCTTTACAATGATGATAACATTATAAGTCCTATTAAGGATTTACTTTCAGAATTCACTTAACACCTTAGCTTGACACAAACCTGTTCAAACTACAAAATCTGCCACTATTTGAGCTATGGACTTCAGTCATGGTGACGGTACATAGCTGTGGGAAGAACAACATCAGCATTGTCTGTAATTATTGTCTGCCTTGTGATTGCTGTGTCGTAAACTTGAATCTGGGTTACTCTGTCTTTGAAAACATTTGCTGTGTTTAAACAAATTTATCAAAAAATATTCAAAAGCAAAATTGGCACTGAATAGATGTTGTCCATTTTACTAATACATTAAAGAGTAAGTAAAAAGTTTAGCTATTAAAAAGACAAATATGAATTGTTGCACCTAATATTTTTACACCGAAAGAAGAATAATTATTATATTTAATACAAATTTAAAGTATAAACTTTCATCAAAGAACTGTGCTTACAATTCTTGAACCGCAGCTTGAGTTGCACAAAATCCATCCTGTGTTGCAAATCGCAGCTGACCCTAAAAACACTTTAGATAACTCCTCATCTATGGTGTGACGTTTTGAAAAACCTATAAACAAAAGTCAAAGGAAAATATCGCTGCTCTGTATTAAGTTGGAGTGATACACAATCTCTTTCAGATTTATCAAAATAGAAGTCATTTTACGTGCTACCTACTTAAAGCAGGTGGATTGTTATAAATAATGCATTCGTTTGGTTGGACCCCATTTTTACACCAATCACTTCAAATAGAGAAATGTACTTGAACAGCAGACATGAAACTCAAAAAAAAAATTTAAATGCCACATTCCCTGTAAAACATCTTTGCGGCGAATCCACTGGTAGTTGTCATTTCTGCTCTATAGCAGATATTTTCCTCTCACAAAACTAGTGTGTGGAATCATAATTTCACCCTCCTGGCTTCCGGCTTCATTTTCCTAATCGGCTTTCACACAATCAGCTTCCACCAGACAGAGCTACTGTTTATGGTAGAGAAGTGCAAGTCAGGTAGCGTGAGGAGAACATAGACGACAGAGCATTTTCTTTTTAAGCAAATCAACTGCGCTCTATTTTGCATCGCTTCCTCCTGACATTAACCTGTGTTCACAAATTGTATTGCTGATCTTGTTAGAAGGTAAGTATCTTATCGGGAAAACTGTGTTTTCCCTAAGGATGTAACTATTCTTGTTACTTTTTTGATGGTTTAAACTAATTAAGTCCTTTGAAGAATAAATTGATGATAAAATTTATGTTTTCTACTAGTTTTTTGTGAAGCAGATTTCATGTTTAGTGTAAATTTTAACTAGTATCATTGATTGTGTGAACATAAACCTTGGATTTCCCCAGGGCTGTCTGTTGCCTGGGTTTTCATATGTCTTCATATTTTTACATTACATCCACTGATGCGTAAACAGTTACAAGGCTTGAATCTTTTCCGTTGCCAACAACTTGCAGCTTTAGTGAGTGTGTGATGGAAAATAAATAAATAAATAAATAAAACAGGTACTGATGTGTTGATTATAACAATTAAAATGATTCCAATTTTGCTTTGAAGGTGTCAAGGTTTGTTAATGTAATAAGTCTGAAGTGAATTTCAGTGATGCAGACTTCCATATTTTATTATTGGTCGCAAACGAACTAGAAGAAACTTTATCAACTTCAGATTTTGTGTAAGAATAACAAAACTTTCATGAATTTTGTCCTAAAACAAGTCGTCCAAACATTAAATTGTGTTATGTTTAGAGCTATTTATTTAAGATAAACATACAGTGTTTAAAAGATTCCCATAGCGGAAGAATATCCTAAGGTTTGTGAGTATTCTCATGGGTTTCTTAAGCGTATAACATCTGTGAGATCCCTTCTATCACATAGGACTTTTTTTTTCCATCTAAGTCTGGATAACTTGTTGTGTGCTCACAAGCAAAACCACACTTACTAGCAACTACTTTCTAACTTCACCGACATTTAATCAAGCAATGAGGGTTCTGGGATACTGCTGTAGCTGCCATAGAATACTATGGTTTTCCCACCACTCTTTCAGCAAATCAACATGATGAAGAGCCATCCTTCATCTATTAAGGTTTTTCACAGCCTTACAGGAGCCATGCTTATTTCCAAACCACACCACCACTGCTGCTTGAGAGCAGTTTTGCATCTTGTAATGTACAGAAACAAAAGAGGTGTGAGAATATTTTTTTCAGGATACTGTCAGGTCAGACACCAGTTTTACAAATGTTTATTCTATTTTCAGATCATTTTGTATTTCATGTCACTTAAATTAAGCAATTGTTTGCTTTCGGAGCATACTGCTCTGGTTGCTGAACCAAAAGGGGTGTGTCTTACTACTTGCAGAATTCAGGTTATCAGGATTGTGAGGGACATCCTGAACGGAAATCTCCAAAACAATAAACATCGAGGCCTTTCCAATCTACTCAGTGCTTTGTGCACAAGCAAAGTTTTATTTCTTTACCATCCTCAGCATGTTATTTTCTGCATCAAATTCTGCTCAGAAAATGTATTTCTCATATCAGACAGACTGGAACTGTAATATTAGTGGGCTGACTTGAACCCCCTAATGTCTTTCCAATATTGGACAACAGAGTGCCTTAAAAAACAAAAGAACAGATTCAAGGTTATAAAACTAAACCTGCCATATAACTACAGATGTATTTAATCTCTGTTCACTAAAAAAAAAAAAAGTTTAGTAGTCCAGAAATGCCTCTTAGGGGATTAGTGCTTGATATTTAAGCTGCTATTTTTCTCCCCCCATCCAGGGTTTTTTTTGGGGGGCACTAGTATCCCTTATATAACAGTAAGCTGACAGGAAAGGGGGAAGACATGCGGCAAATGTCCTCGGGACCGGAAATCGATCCCGCAACGGCCGCGTCGAGGACTCTATATACGGGTCGCGCCACAGCACGACCATTTAAACTTTTTAAAAGGAGTTACCGTCTAGGATGTCTGAGGAAATAGGACGACGATAGTACCTATAACCCAAATAACGAACAGGGCTCACAGACGTTCGCAGTAATGAATATAAACTTGCGAAATAGGTAAAACATCTTTCTGTTTTGTTCTTAAGACAAGGGCTGCTGACACCTTACAACATTTGTAGAAATTATAAGGAGCATGATGGTAAAACATCTGTACTTTGACAATGCAGATATACCAGCTGTTAAAGGAAATGCACGCCATAATAGAATGACTCAAAAGTAAATCATTTGAAAAAGCTAAAGAACAAATTCTAAGTCCTACTTAGGTAAATAAGTAAATAAATGAATTGAAAATGAAGTAATTTCCAGAGAAAACAACTACCGGTACATGAAGTGAGAGATTTCTATTTAATGATCTAAGGTTAGCCCATCTTTGTTGGATGTAACCATTTTTCCAACCGCCATTACGCAAAAGCGGTGTCATCAAAAAAAGAGAGTAATATGGAGCAATTGGATAGAATACAGAAACTAGCCTCAAGGCATCTCTAGGCAGATAAAAAGAAAAATCTAAGTGCTTTTGAGAACAGAGAAGAAAATGTTGTCAATGCATTAAGGAGGAAACCTAAAGAAAACTTTGAGCATAGAGGTGAAACATTCCTAAGAGACATGAATCCATACATTTAGATTTACGTAAAAGTAAGGAAAAATGGCTTTCATCTCATACTCAATACAATATTGTATTTAATAATTGTTCAACAAGCAATTAAAAAACTTAAAGAAAGACAATAGCATCAACTATTTCTTGAAAAGGGGTTTTTATTATCCATTTTTACTATTCAGCAGCCACCCTTCTATTCAACTCTAATATATATTATCTGGACTTTGAATATTTCCACCATGGCTGCAAACAGTAAAAACTTTTTACGTATGGGCTGACTCTACGTGTTCATGATAACTTTGACTAACATTGTCTAAATTTCATGCTCGAGAGCAAACTTTTCAATGATTTAAGTTTTGTGACTGTCATAATAGGATGGAAATATTCAGCAGCGGCACCATGGAGAGCTGAGGTGTTTAAAGAAAGCTCAGTCGATACTAAGACACTCAAAGTGAAAATGTCAAACCACCAGCCGAAATCCCATGAACTTTGAGACTTTTGACGTTTATTTTATTGTTTGTCAGGCTTTTCCTATTCCCTTCATTTCTTGGGTTTAGCTTCTTTGCAGTTTATACTGATATTAGCATGTTTTTAACTGCTGTGAACTGCAATCATTAGTTAAATTAGCTTGACCTTAGTTCCTAAACTCTTGTTTCTATTGTAAGCTCTTAATTTACAATATGTCGTTCCAGGGTTTCTGTGTACTCCTGAGTTTATCTCTCCATTATTTACTTCTGTTGGAGCCTGCACTCCACACCTGTCTCTCATCTGCTTGTTATCCCATATGTCTAGTACAAAACCTACATGGTTTTCTTATCCGCAGCCAGTTCATCCTGTTATACCACCATCATTCAGTATTATTTTAAAATAAATCTTGGACATTAGATTTTCAAAGTTTTTGTTTTTTATTTTTCTAAATAAATTGCTTATTTTTACCTTTTTTACAAGCTTTTTATTCTGCTAACACCAACTTCTGCACATCACAATTGAAAATTAGGCTAATCTGACCTGACAACTGGATTTCCTTTTTAGGTGCCTGTTAACTGCTTAGTCTGTATGTTCCCTTCTGACCGTGGTAAAATATTTTCACTTATACAACTGCTGTTTACTGGAGATCTTCACCATTTTGCCTCGTACTCTGTAAAATTGTGAGATGGAGACCTTGGACTAGCTTGTTTGACACCAACAACCAGAGTAACAGAGACTATATTCACACAGCAGCAGGTATATCTGACCTAAATCAAGTTTTCTATGCCTTCATGCGACCCATATGAGGCTATTTCACAGGGGTCTAAACACCCCATTTTCACCCAAAGTGAAACCTGAACATTGCCACTCTTATAGGTGGTACTAAATTGGAAACATATACGATACTTTTTAAAACATCTGCAATCTCAACGGCCATGTCTCTTTTTTTTTCCAAGTTTTATGCCATCGACGTGAGGGATGCGTTATAATTCTGCACAACAAGAGGCCAGACTTGGATGTAAACGGTGGCTGAAGCAAGCAGCGACAAGCTGTGCTTTATTTTTCAGCTTGCTTCAACTTGTTAGGATCTTGTGACAATACGGTCGGCTCCCAACTTTAAAATCAATCCACAGACTATGGGATCCATTATCGCTTCAATAAACATTGTGTTGCTGAACTTTTGAGTCATAAGCCGTTCCGACCAATTAAGTAAGTACAACCACGTACAAGAAAACATATAAAAATCAATCAGTCAATATCAGCAACGTAGCTTTAGACTACCCATCATGTCTCATTCTCACCCTTACTTTATACTTACGCAAGTTGTCTTGACTACTAGGTCACATTTGATTGCCTGATTCATCATTTAATGTTAAGGCAATTGAGCAGCCATAACCAATTAGTGTGGACCAGAGAGTTTAGCAACCTATTTTTCAGGCTTTGACTACTCGACAGTAGTTTGATGCTTGTTGAACATGCTTGATAACTGTAGTTTTATAACAATGTTACCTTATTAAAATGGAGGTTTGGGTTATTCAATGAAAACATACATAAAAAAATAGATGTATTTCCTTCTGCCAGTGTAGGTAGAGGCTTAACTTTGACATGCAGCCAAAAAAGAACCCCAAAAAAGTCCAGCATTTTCTCTGGCTTCTCATTAAAAAGACTATGAACCATGTAAACGCTAGGAGTACACTTGCTTGTTCCATCTTTCCAGTGGCTTTACATGAAGCAGATCAGCTTTGTTCCAAATGTTTTGACTGCTGATTGTTACTCCACCACACAAACATGTGTGCGTGAATGTGTGTGTTTGCAAACCACAGAGCTGTTTTCCTCTCAGGGCGTATTCTAATTTACTCCCATCTGTACGCGTTGGGCCGTCAGCATGAAGGACGGAGATTTAGACGAGCTGTTAACGCTGCGCACTCACAAAAACACGCCTCGATAAATGGGTAAACACAAGCTATCCGTCATCTGTGTCTCATCGTTCTCTCACATATTATTTACAAATGGTTGATTAAAAAAAAAACGGGTTTGTGTATTATTTAAACATTTTATGACGAAATATGCAAGTGTTGGTAACCCAAATACTGGCTTTGATTCTGTTAGCATTAGACCAGTACTCTGCAGTCTTGTTTATGTTTGTCTTAAATTAAAATGTCCCTGCTGACCAAAATGCTGGCTCAAACAATCTTTATGATTGTGTAAGTGTGAGTGTGCACGTTGTGTTTACTCCCAGCTAATAACAGTTGTGCTGTAAAACCGGAATTTACAGACTACTCTGACACTTGAACGGAGGCTTTAGCAGTACTCCTGGGTGTTGTTATCTCAATAAACCAGGTTTTGGAAAGCTGCCTCATTATGACCAAGTCACACAAAAGGTCAGAGAAGATAATAAGGCTCTGTGCAACGCTATCGGCCTAATAGCTCCTACACTACCTGATGAGCCAAAATGCATTACATTGAGAGCTAGATAATTGAGGTGTCAAGTATTAATAAATGTTAAGCTCCATATGGTGGCAACAGGGGATTTGTAATTTACCCAAATCAAAACGAAACTAACCAGTCTTGCCCTAGGCTTTAGGCAAAGTCCAGAGACTGCAAACTTGTTTTAGAATTAAGGAAAACACTAAAATAACACTCGGTGGCCTTTGGACGCCTCACAATATGAGTCAGACCGGTCGCTCTGCAAAGTGGGATCATTTCTCACTTTTATTGACTTCACTTCTTAGCCGTGCCAAAGAAACCTAGAAACATGCTGGCTAAAAAAAGCAATAACAGTGCTGAGTCCAAACGCTGCAAAGGGAGAGAAAAAGAAAAATCAACATAATTCCACTTATGATGGAACACGATTTGAAAAAATATTGAGTATTGGAGCCTAATTTGTGACAAGAAAACATTTGAGCTGTAATCATTGCACAATTTATTTATTTTTATATCAGGGATCAGTTATCTTTATGCTGAAGGTGAAATATGTGGAAGCAAGGTCGTCATTCTCCCATTCCTCTTTCAAAGTAGAATGGACAAAAATTCCCATCACTAGTAAAATGGGTTGACGATAAATTATAAAGACTGTTGTACAGTTGCAATTGTTTTAATTGTAATTGCAGCATATGTTGGTTTGGGCAACTTTACCGTACATTATATTTTCTCTTTCAAAGTTCCTGGTAATCTTTTGCATTGGGATGCAGAACATGGGCTCACTATACGTCTTTGAGTAAAGCAAAATCTGACATTTCTGTGAAAGCCAAGATAGATAGAAATTGACCTTCTGTCATATCCATCACAGTTTTCAGTCTTAAATTCTATAAGAAGCCTAAGGTGGTCTGTGCAGCAACTCTAACGAGCATTTTGTGTTATAAAATGCACACAGAACTCTTAAAATTGTGAAAACAGAGCTATACAAACCTTAAACAATAGGATGAGGAAGAGTATACATAATTAAGATATTCCAAAGAATACAGAGTTAGCAATGTTCCTTTGTGGGGATGCATGTTAAAGGCTGTTAATTAACAAGCCTACTACCTTTGTGAGCTGGTCAGAGTCTCGCCGTTTATAACATGTCAGCTTTAACATTAGTTTCCTCTGCATTTGATTAAGGTAACATCTCATTTTTTTCAGTTTAAAGTTACCCCAGAACGTATTTCAGGAAGTTTGCAGGCTTTGGTTTACTTTACACAACTCAGCGCTGCCCCCAAAAGGCGGTTTTGTTTAGAACATAAAAAAGCAGGGCTGGCCAGTTTTGCTATTTTTGACAAAGCCATGTGTAAATCTACAATATTGAAAGAAAAAGTTTAATTTGTTCTGATCAGAATCCAGTTTAGGGATACATTAGGGATTAATTAGGGATATTTCATATTCCAGGCTAAAGATAAACAATATTTGTGAACAAGAATGCAAACTACTGTATGTAATAAAACAGATATGTAATAAAACAGATATGCATAAGTGTAAGTTTCAATGTGGTCTGTCACATAGGTATAGGTGTTCATTAGGTGATTGTAGTAAAGCACATTTTAAGAGAAAAAAAATTGACTTTTTGTTTAAACCCTTCCCTTGCTCTATACACAGATATATTGTCATGTGCAGTATTTAGACTCTGGAAGAAATGCATAGTGACATGAACCTCATTCCACCCTGTCTGCCTTCTCTCACGCACCTCCACCTCTACTTCCTGTCTTTTTAAATCACTTTCACTCATCCTTTAAAATGCGTCGCCTCAGTTAATTCTGGAGCTCAGTAAATTATTTCCTCCGCCTGTTTCTGCATCCATCCTTCTTGTCACTCAATCTCCCCCGGACTTTCTTTCCTTAAGGGACAGATCATGTTGTATGTCAAGGTAAAGATTCAGGTTAAATACAGGAGATGGGGTACGATTGTCTGATCATCAAGAGAGCCAATTCCACAGGCATGGCAAAGGAAAGTGTGATAATAGACATGATTCATCATCTGACTGTTATCCAGCTTCCCTGCAGGAACAGTCTGTTTTTCTGTATTTGCTGTATGTGTTCAGCCATGTTTCCCAAAACCGAAAACAGATCCAATTTTATGCTAATTACTGTTTCAGTCATTTCCGTCACTTTGATTGAGATGGTTAGCTGGACACGCAGACACGTTGACATGAGTCACAGCAGGCCGGATACACACAGAAAGATGCTTAATTTGACCCCACATCCTGTTAGGAGAAGGAAAAACTAATATTTTTAGAATTAATAGTCATTATTTTCAATGCTCACTGATACGGTGCCCTTGTTGCCATGGAAACAGCTAAAATTTGTAGTGACTCACATGCTAACACACACACCTGTACTTGTGACTAAGTGTTTTCCGTTCATGCACTAAGTGAAACGTCGAACTAACCTGAGCGTGTCGACATGTAAAACCAAGATTTGGTCAAAAGATGGTGTTTGCTCGGCTGTTGCAGGGCAGCACATCCACTGGAACCACTCATTGAGTATTCTGTTTTTTAAATAAATATACAGTAGTAATTTTTATTTGACATATATACTGCTGAGTCCATTTGATCAGTATCTCACTATGAATTTTTGTTGTTGACTGTAAAAAACAAACACTGTCCACACTTAAATGCACATCTGACGAACATAAACAATTTTACATATATAATTGGTTTGCAACCAACATCATGATTGCCAAAATTATTATCACCTATGCCACAATTTGTAACCATTTTTCTTTTTGTCAAACGGCACTTGTACTCTGATGAGATTTATCAAGGTTGGAGCACAGTGAGAGAGCGATCTTTCAACATTATTACCTCTCTGGATCATCCTGGGTTTTCTACAGGATGTGTATCTGGAGACTGAAACAGCTATGGTATATTTGGTGTTTTCGGAAGAATATCCGTGTTGATTTTACCTAATATTTTCTATTTCTGTCTTCCCGAGAGATCAAATGACAACTTGTTTTCAGTTTTCTGCTGGAGATCATTTCAGACTTTTTGAGGCAACTCTTCCTGAATCCTTGGAAGAGAAACCGCCCCATATTATCAGATATCCTCTACAGTGCTTAAAAGTGAAGAGGAGTTGCTTATACACAACTATCTTTTGTTCATGCCAGACCCCCCTGGGCCGTCCGCTGCCATGAAGCCATGAACTTTTACGTCTTCTGACCAGTACAGAGTTTTAATTAAATTTTCAGTAGAGTTAAGAAAACTTAACATTTCTATACTTGCAACTAACAAAGAGACATTTCTTCTCTTACTAAGTCTTTAAAACATCTGGTTGCTCAAATAGCATGATTTGTCTTCTTGTTTTACCCATTTCGAAATATTTCTAAAACACTCTTTCTCTCGTGTGGTATTATACCTAAAGGACGTTAAAAGCTATGACAGACTGATCAGAAGTCTATAGATTCCATAACCAACTAAGAAAGTAGTGTTTAAAAGACTGAGCCTATGAAATGAGAGCTCTTACGTAATTAAGAAACAATTCCCCAACTGAATAAATGCACTCAACCTAAAAGGAAGAATTTTGTGAGTACCTGGAATAAAAGCTGAAGTATGTTGAATTTGCAAGATATTTTTGCCAAGCTTGTAAACTAATGTAAATAGAGCTTTACTAGATTGTTGTTTAAATGTCATAGCTGGTTCACATGTTAAAATGTAAAAGAATACCTAATCATTTTGCACACTGCTTTAGCATATGTGGAAAATCTAGTTACTGTCGGCCGTTTCCAGAGAGAAGTCAATCACGTTCTCATACATAAACAGTAACATGTAGCAGATGAAGTAATTGCGTTTAGTTAACATTTGCAAGTTGAGCAAACCCAAATTGGTTTTACTTGCTGAAATATTACGAAGAAACAGAAAGTTTAATACTTAAATTGATCTCATATGTAGAACTGCTTATGATAGCATTCCCACACACTCCCGTCAGCCCCAAGAGGCAAAAAAGAGACGATTTCATGCTTTCAGACCTTAAAGTTTAAAGTCGTCTCTCAGAGCGAGATTCTTAATCTTTGATGTCGTTCCTCCTCAGAATTGTCTCCTCTGGCTGTGTATAAACATCTTTAATTCTGGGATTCGAGCTGCCCAACCTTATTTGTGAGTGTTATCTGTTTAACTTATCTCCAAACCACAAAGTCCCTTTCCTATCCTTCAAAAACTCTCCTTTCAGAGACCTTCTGTGTTCGCTTGGGTTGAAATGAGGTCAGCGGCAGCCCAACTAATAGGCAGTTTTGGTTCCACTGAACTGAATGCCTTGTTAAGTGTTTCATAGAAGACATTAAGACAAAACTGAATAAAGTCACCTAAGAGCTTCGGCAGAAAAATTAGATTTTTGAATGGTTTTTGTTTATCCTATCGCATGTGCTAAGAAAAATGTTACCATAAGCTGCATCATGCATGTCGAAAGCTTCTATCTTTTAAGAAATTTGCTCTATCTGGTATTCTCAGTACATTCTCATAACAGATTGTGCAACATCAAACTAGACTTTTCATTAGGACAGGGGTTCAAAAACTAGGAGCAGAAACCCTTGATGGGGGTATTTGAGAAACTGAGTTGCAAGGAAATGAAATTCAAAGTCAAAGTCAGTTTAAATGTTAATTATTTACATGAATCAAAATCATGTTCCTCACCATCCCACGGTGACACGAACTAAAATCTGAAAAAACAAGCCTTTACTGGGACTAAGAAACAAGAAGTGATCGTCAAAGCAGATAACCATAATGCTCAATAAACAATTAAATAGTAGATTAAGTGAAGGTGGAGAGAGTTGACTTAATGACCTAATTTTAACTTGACCAAAAATAGAATATTACCTAAAACTGTATACACTAGTTAAAATATAACCTAGAGGTTACAAGCTAAAAATAATTAAGACAATCCCACATCTTTCTTAACATCACAACAATTTAAGTTCATTCCACTGGAAGTAAAATATTCTACAAGACGTCAAGAGAAATCTACGAAACCTCTTAAATGTTAGCATTTATCAGAAAACAGAAAATACCCTCACGATCATCAAGAGAGTAAATAATCCTAACTGTAATGGGAAACGTGCATCGATAAATGTTTTGGTCTCTAAAAAAACACTTTGCCAGAAATGATGCCGGAAATCAGAACAAGAGAAAATGTTTAGCTTTCAAATAAAAGAAACCTTCGCCTACTATAAAGCATGGAGATGGAGGTAACTTATATGAAGCAAAATCTGGCAGTTATCCATTATATGCACTTACCTTGCAATAAGGACATTTAGTTTTTGACACCCCAACCAAAACACATAAACATTCCCGGTAAAAGGACATTTTCCAAGATGTTTTGAATCTATTCAGTTCACAAGTTTGTGCCACAGCATGTTGCACTTTTACTTAGCAGATTCGTGGTCGTAAGTTTAACTTTCCCTCCAACTTAAGGTGGCCACACCACATTTCCATCTGCCATTGAAAGAAGTGTGCATGTTTCAACAATTGCAGTAAAATGAACTGTGTGTTTGTAATCTCTGAATGAAAAACAGGCAACTATAGGAAAATTGCATAACAAAAAAAAGCAAGTTTTCCTCCTCTTTCCAGGATTTTGTGTTAGAAATCACAGATTTGCAGACTCAGTCAGAAAGCTTGGCTGTAAATTCAGCGCTCTTTACCAACTCCCATCTGTCCTGCTGTGACCGAATGCACGTCGGATTTCCTCCTGCAGCTGTAAATTCAAGTTCATGCACAGACACTGTGCACACGCACACACACTCACAAACACTCAGACCCTAATTATCTATCACAGTGATTGATAACGCATGTACACAATGCCGCTATCAAACCACAGAGCCGACTCAGCATTTTCTGCCAGAGGTCGGGAAGTTTGAGCATGACTTGTTCGTGCTCGCGGTTTTGCACCTGTGAAAAAGAGGGGTTGCTCTGTAAATCCGCGTGCCTTTCAACGTCCTGCAGCAAAACACAGCAGCAAGCAGACAGGAAATGATGTCACAGATCTGTTGAGGTCAAACACGTTGGCAAATTTGTCTCTAAAGCCACCGGTGCTTCCTTCATTAAGGTTCCCCTCTGTGAAGGTGTTGACCCCATCGGCTAAGGTGAGGGCACACTCATCCCGCTGTACACCATTAATCTTCCTTTATCACTGTACCTTACACACACACACACACAGACGCACACACACACACACACACACACACACACACATGCACGCACGCGCACACACACACACACACAC
>JAVLVB010000373.1:549998-564341 GCA_032876305.1 Orestias chungarensis
TATATATATATATATATATATATATATATATATATATATATATATATATATATATATATATATATATATATATATATATATATATATATATATATATATATATATATATACATATATATATAAGTTCCTTGTTGTTCATTTTTAGTCTATAGGTCCTGCCATACTATATTCATTTTTCTGCTTGTGCTATTAGTAACATGCAGTCGTATCAGTTTATCCCCTTGTTAGTTTATTCTTGATTATTTTTTTAGCAACTGGATCTTGTTTGTGTAGATCTCTTTTTTTTTCCTTGTTCTATGATTTCTTAGTTTCTCATTTCAGCTCCCTTTTTTGTTAATCAACCTCCCGTCTTCCGTTTTTCTGCCTTTGTTGATCTGATCCCATTACATGACCTGCTGTTCATACTTTTTGTTACATATATTCTCCTTTTAAGTTTGCCAGAGTTTACTCGGCAGCCGGGTACTTACTAACTTATGTAAATAGATAGATAAACAAACGTTTAACCTTTGTAACAAAACTTTGAGACCTTACTAAGCCTTCCTCAGGGAAAATGTGTAATGGTGTTTCAAAACAGGGCGAACCTAAACAAAAATCATTAGCATCATTAAAGGAACTCTATTCTCTCTGTCTAACATGGTGGTGGCTGCATCATGATCTGGGGGTTACTTTTTTTTCACCCACGCAAATGTAATTTTAAAAAGAAAAACTGTTCTAGTAACTCATTAGTTTTAAACCAAAAACAGTTTTTTCTAACTGAAGGTAAATCTAGAGGGCTGAAGATGAGGAGGGATCTTATTCTTTAACATCTCTTTGTGTTGAAGTTTACTTCCAAATCATCAGTTACTTAGTCAGAAAAGGAAGTATTAAATTTGTTGGATTAAACAGGCCTGTAGATCGGGAATTGTCACAATCTAATGAACTTAGAGAAGTCTCGAAGGTGAAGTGGGAAAAACATGGCCAGGTCTAAATGGGGCACAGAGGGAGTGCTATGATTGAATCAAAGGAGTTTGCGAAATATTATTCCTTTAAGGGTGTGAAATCTTATGGAACCGGGCTTGTTTTAAGTGGAATTTTATAGAGATGTTAAAACTTGGAAATGTAAATCAAGAAATCTGACATTTTACCAGGGGTATGTTGTCTTTTCCGAGTCACTGTACCTTTAAATCAACTGACACTATGATGATGAAGAACGACAGCATTTTAAGCCTAATTAATAAAAGCTGCCAAAACATTGTCAACATTTTTTTTTACTTTTATAACTCAATAAACTTCATGTATATAGAAAACCACAACAAAACACTTCAAAACTATCTCAGTTTGGTCTGTCAGCTCTGTCGTATTGTGCTAAGGGGAGATGCAGTTTAATTTCATTTGCACCCAATCATTAATCAAATAATAATCAGCGTTGTGAGCTGTTGTTTAAACATTTAGGCCAAAACAACAACGTACATAAATCAGGACACCTGAATTTGTTCCAAGATGCACCGAGGCCAAATCTCGGGTGCCGTCTGTACATCATTCGTTTTGTTGCACATCATGTAAAAATGAAGAAAATGTACCAAACGGATACTTAATACCAAGTGCTATAGCATTCCCCTATGAAAATGAGAGGTTTTCATACAGCAAAGTCAACAGTTATAACAGAAATAGCCTATAAAAAAGAAATTATACTGTTTTTACATCAACCTAAGATTGATCTGGTCCTTTATAATCAACAGAAAACTTGTTGTGGATACAGATCGCCACTGCATTGTCAGACTCAGAAGGAAACACTCCACACTTGGCCCCGAGGAGTCGTTCAGTAACAACAGCACATGATGCTATTTTAGTTAGGTGCTCTACAGCTGCTGCTGCTGGCTGGTGTTACTGTCACAGATGTATGTGAGCAGCGTGGGAAACCACATCACATTAGGCATAATCTGATCGTTCGTTCAGCTGTGGTCTGACCAGATAGAGTCTGAGTTCAAGGACTTATTCTGGTGGGTACTGTTCAATTACTGAAAAAAAATCTGAATTCTGTTTAATTCCTCATCCCCAAGACCTGATTACGTTTAGACATGAAGAAAGCCCATTTTGACAACATTAATCCTAAAGATTTCAAAAATCGTGTCCTAAAGAAATTCAACAAAAAGGAGAAACTAATTATTTTAAATTATGTCTGGAATAGGCGTGCAAACTAAATAACTTTATTTATTTATTCTCAGAATTGTTGTCCCAGTGTCAAGACAACAAAGAAGCCCAACAATGACAGATTTGAAATACCTACCGGCCAATTTAAGGGGCCCCGACATCCACCAGTGCATAGAGGCCCCCCAGGCTGGGAACCAACACATGCACTGACTGAATGCTATTTAAAGCTCTGCAGGCCTCACTGGTCTCAGTTAAGGTGATCGCAATTTAACAATAAGACCAAAACACTGGACAAAAGTAGCGTCCATGGGAGTGTTGCCATAATGGGTCATTTCACATTTAAAAAAAAATGCATCTTGATAATCCCAAATAGTTTTTATGGGAAATGTATGTATCTTGTTTCATCAGACAGAAAACTGATAGCGTTTCAATCATTGAAGATTGATAGTCTGAAACCACTTTGAATTATTTAAAGTTAGTGATTCAAAGCCCAGCAGTAATTCTGCCTCTGAATGGCTAAAGTATTAAGATTTTGGGAGAACTAGTCAAAGCCTGTACTTAAATTCCATTAAAACTTTTAATTCGATGTAAACTTTTGATATTGAGCTGAGACATGTGATGATGACTTAAAAGGTAAAACAGAAGAAATCTGTTTTTAAATAACAAAATAATCCCAAATCCAACCATCCTCAACTGCCTACATGGAAAACATTAGTAATTTACAAGAGCTTATCTTATTCCACCTGCTCCACATCTGACGTTAAAACAAAAATAAAATAAGTTTACTATCTTTAATAGATTAAGTACACAAATATACTCCCTGGAAAGACTGAACCTCAGTTGTTTTCTTTTCTGAACACGGCTATCCTTGATCCGTTAATCTCCACTCACAACCGCCAGGGTTGCGGTGTATTCACTAAATATTAATATCCTGTTTAATACAAACATTCCAGCGAAGGACCTGCTAGGTCTCAATCTCAGACTCCTCTGACACCTGGACTTTGGTTTGATCTGCCGTTCGCTTTGCCAACGCGTCTCTGTTCTCACACATTCCTCCGGACCAGAGAAAATCAGTTAAATCCCTGGAGAGCAGATAACCCGACACTGCGAGACACGTAGTGGCAGGAGACCAGGGACCACATCTGCTAAATTAGACCGTGCATGACAAATAGTTTGTGGAAACAGTACACAATTGTTCCAGAGAAAAATTATGTCATGAATGTTGGCTTTAGACGGAAGAAAACACGTCAGGTTATACATAACGGCAACAAATAGTCGTAAACTCTCTAAACAGGGTCTTAAAGGTATGAAAGAAACATTTCCAAGCATTGTTTCTGTCAAGATTGGTCAAAAATGTCTTTTTACTTAAAGTGCTAATATTCATACCCATAATGTCATTTACTGGGTACAACCTAATATTCCCACAAGAAAGACAATAAATAGCCGATAAAACCAAATATCGACAGCTATAAATCACTTAAAGCTCATGAAATAAATGTCTAAAACAGGGGATAAGTAAACTGCACCTGCAAATGTCAAGCATACATAGTTGTAGTAATACCAAGAGTATAATAAAAGCAGTCTAAGACAAAAACATCGTAACAGATGTACTCCGATTACCTTCTCAGTTCCCTTCCAAATCATTTTGACAGCTCCAGTTTGCAATCCTCGCGCTGTTCTTCAACTGTTAGAGGTCATCCATGAGTGGTTTTCGCTCAGGTCGTGTGTTTCAGAGGCTGATGATCGGCTCCTTTCTTTAGTACCAGCTTTTCATTTCTGCATCAGAGCTGTGGCTGTTACATAAATTGATTCGTCGTTTCAATGAACGACCACTGCTGTGATATAATCTGTGGACTCACTGCTCTCTTATCAAAGCTATTTACTTGAATTTCTCTCATACAAGGCATAAAAATCTGTCCTTGGATTAATTTGCGAGGACGGTTGTGAATTGATCACACAGCAACTAATATGTTGTTAAATCCAGCCTATACCTAGATTTGTGAGGAAATGGGTTTCTGGCTGGGTGTGTTTGTGAGTTGTCTCCCTTCTTGTCGCACCATAGGACATCCTCGAGGCTGATTTACTCTCTGGCTGAACTGACAGCACCTGTGAGGACACAGGTGTCGCAGATCCCACTGATGAGAGCAGGCAGTATCACAGGAGCGGCAGCTGGCCATTCATGGTATCCCCAAGCCTCCTATGTGGTTCTCCTCGTTGTTACTATGTATTCTCCTTGCTGCAATTTACCTCATGCTGTCCCTACTAACTCTTTTCCGTGTTTGCAAACTCAGCTCCAGTTCGAGGTCCATGCTACCTGTCCGGGCAGCAGGTTCCACCTGAGCCTCCATACCATTATCCACGCCCTCTGGTAATTCCTCTGTGATCACAGCACACCTAGAACCCAGAACCCTGGATCCTCTTCTTCCCTCCATGGCGGATCAGCATCATTGCCAAAGTTAGACCCACTTCTCATCTGATTCTTCACACTGGAAGTCTACTGACCTTCAGAGCTCCCAGTTTTCCCATTGCAAGTGTCCGTTCTAGAACCACGAAGAATCATTTTAAATAAGTAGCTTAAACGTTGTTCATCGTTTTCCTGAATGCTTTCCTGTATCTGGGTCAGAGCTGTAAACAAAGCCATGAATGGACTTCATACCCAATTTTCTTTTGTTTGTTTGTTTTGTTCTTTTAAATCAAATTTGGTGGAAGACCTTAGTTCAAACTTAGGTTATTTTTTACAGCCACACTAGGATGAGTTCACCTTCATTAAAAGGCAGTCCCCCACTGAGTCCAGTTTAAAAGATTGTCCCACACCAATTCCTTCTGCAGATATCCCTCTCTGGGCACTACCACACTCCTAGTTTGTTTTGTCTCATTCTTCTTCTACATTTGTTCCATCGGTCCATTTACGTTTTATGTCTGCTGCCTCGGCAATGCTGCCTGCCTGTTTGTTTTTTCTGACCCAGTAGGGCAGATCTTTCTAGTTTTGACCAGACTGAAAAGCTACAATAACAAACGCATTTCAACCACATTTTTCTTATTGCTGATTTTTGTTAATTATTATTATTGTTCTACAGTGGTTAATAAATGCCTGTAAACACTTTCCCGACTGCAATATTGCCGGGAAGTCACCAGATAGGGCGAGGTGCAATAAAATAAATAGCAGGTGATATTTTTTTTATGTGTTATCAGGGTGGAACTTTACACAGTTTACCGTTTACTTACCGAGAAGGAAAGTAAGCCGGGCTTCTCAGATACGGAGAGACACAGAAATATTATTGAGAACCGGATCAGAGGGCTGTGTTCTGTACAAAACAGGTGGTTCATCTCAAACAAATGTTTTAGATTAAGCTATTTGAAAGTGAAACCTTTAGCTTAATGCTTCTCTTGTTATCATTTTGTTTTTTATCACTTTAGGAGAATTATCAAAGAGAACAACTATTGTATTGATGAACAACTTAGTCTTGTTTCATTTTCGTAAAAAAGATATAACATTATGGCAAAAACAAAGCAATGGATTGTTCAATTTAATGTATGAAATGTTCTTTTGGGCTGTTTCTGACTGTTTTTTAATCACTTACTATATTAAACTCACGCTTCTTAAGCTGTGTTAGAAGTAGCACTGTGTACATGTACCGCACATTGGCTACCTTTGGCAGTTCTCAGAAAAATATAGGTATATAATATAGTCATATTATTAGTATAAATGTTGACAAATTAACTGTAATATAAAGCCAAAAAAGGAATGACAATGATATTTAGTTTATCAGAAGTTGTTTTTTAAGGACACGCATTAGAGTAAATTCGCAGAAGTCCTCAGATTTATCAGTAAAACTGATTGTGCTGCGTTCTATTTACCTGGGATTGCTAATTAATTTACTCGGGCTGTTATAAGTAATACAATATAATCATAATTGTTTGTTTGTTTTTTTTTTGCAATGAATACCTTCAAACACAGTTCATTTGCGCATTGACTAAAAGGTGTTACTGCTGTGTGCATGTAAACATGTATTTCAAGCCCTACACACTTCCATAAGTGTAAAAAAAACTGCTTATCACTAACTATGACCATGTTTTAATGCACAGCACCCGTGTTTCATTGTAATGTTGCGTAAGCTTTCAATTTAGAACTAAAAATATCAAAATTTGTTTACAAAATGCTTTCCTTTCTATATATCTGATGTAGGTAATGCATTAAAAACTTAAAAGCATGGAAAAAAAGGCTAAATTCACAAATAGCTTTCAGAATAGTAGCTCATCAATTAAACATGTCCTTCTGATTTGTTGTCAGTGAGCCAACATGGCTGCCAACTGTCTGCTGCCAGAGGAGCAGCTTTTGTGCAACGACATCTTCATTTCCCCAGTCACGTTGCCTTGTGGGGACAACTTGTGCCAAAGGTGCATCCCAAAAGAATGGGATCGGACTGTTCGCTGCGAGTGTCCAATATGTAAGGATGTATTTAAAGAACGTCCTCAGTCTAAATTCAATCGATTCCTCTCTCAGATGGCAAAGCGCCTCAGAGAGTCCACAATGGAGCCCAGCCGCACTATAAAAAGCAAGAGCATTGAAAGGAACCTCTCTAGAAGCAACAGTGAGAAGATCAACAGTCGAAACAAACTAAGTTTTGCTGCCACCAACACCACTGTAAGCGCAAAAAAGCAGAAACATTTCCTCACCGAACTTAACCGGGCCCTCAAGAGATCTAACATCAGCAATAGCAACACCGTCTCTATAAAAAACTCTTGTGAGAGTAACAGTAGCGACAGCACCATATACAGCGACGTGTGCATTGATGCAACCAATGTAAGTAGCAGTGACAACATCGGCGAGAGCAACTTCTACGCTGAACTTAATGGTGTCCTCAGCAGATCCAACAGCAGTAACAACAGCACCATCTCCCGAACTAACACCTTCAGGGACAGAATATACATGAATGTAAGGAATGCTGCCACCAGTGCCAGTAACAGCTCCGCCATTGGACTCGATGAAAGCAATCTCGACAGCAAACGCAACAGCAGTCAGTTGCAAAATGAGATTGCGACAGTAGAGTACATTCCCTGTGATGAGTGTACTGGAGTAAAACTGAAGGCCGTGAAGTCCTGCCTGGTGTGTCTTGAGTCTTACTGTGAAATAGACCTAAAGCTTCACTTGACGACCCCGGGCCTGAAGAAACATCAGCTGGTTGACCCTGTGGACAACCTGGAGGTCAGGGTGTGACCTAAACATGACAAACCACTGGAGCTGTTCTGCAAAACGGACCAGACTATTACCTGCACACTCTGTGCTCTCCTAGATCACAAGGAGCACCACTATGTCTCTGTGAGAGAGGAGTTTGAAGAAAAGAGATCTGTCCCGACGGGTCCAGAAGGAAAACTGAACCGTATGATTCAAGAGAGACGAGCAAAGATACAGGATCTAAAGCATAAATCAAAGCTAAATAAAGAAGCTGCAAACGATAAAGTTACAACCATACACGATGCAACAAAATATTTTTCAAAATACTTAACTTGAACTTCTCCAAAATTCACATCATTATATTAGATTGTAATAGACCCTTTTCAGAGTTAGTTTTTATAAACACTTTACCACATATACTTATTTCAAGCTAAAACATGCTGTACTGGGTAGGACACTGAATAAAAATGGTTCATTTTTATATTCTCATTCATCTGCTTTATACGTGGTTAATGGTACAGTTGCAGATAATCCGAGAAGCAGATCAGTTCTGTGCAACACATTTACCAGCTCAGCTGATTCTGTTCAATAGCTGGAGCCCAGACACATTTTTGTTTTTGTCAGTCTAACATAAAGCTGTGCTATTCAAACATGTTTCAGGAAAGCCACGATGTTTGTGAGTTATTTCATTAATCATATATCCTTTTTAAATTTGGTCCAAAATATTTCTCCTTTTTGTAAACTTTTCACATGCAGAGGGATAGACTCTCGCTCGTGTCTCCTTTTCTATCTTGTCTCCAAGACTTTAACAAGGCAACTAACTGGTTATTATTTTTGGGCAGGTGTTCTAACGGCACTTTGTTTTTTATCTATTCACCAACCTAACTATTGACTAATCTATACAGGTTATCATTTAATGCTGATTTTTAATTGGACAGATATGTGTTGCCCTCGGTTAAAGTCCCGTATACCAAAACCCAAATGTTGTTGTTTTTTTATTTATACTGTGATTTCATCAACTAGCTTTATAAATATTTATTTTTCAGCATCTTTGGAGAGATACAAAGACATTTATTGTATCTCTTACCTCAAACAAGCATTGAATTAATTGCCTACAAATAGATTGAAGCATTCAGATTTCAGAACTGCTGTGATTCTTATCCAAAACTAAGAAGGCATATTTAGTATAAATACTCTACATGAAGTTGAAACACAAAGGAATCTACAGTGGGTCTAATTAAACTCCTGAGAGTTATGAAAAACCTTCTGATGATGATGAATCACCTAAAGTCAAATATAAGACCCTCGATAGTTTATCTTGTAAACAGTACATTCTATTTGTAAGTGCCTTTCAGGACACATGACAAGAATGAGCTGAGAGGGGAACCAATTCAGAAAAACATAAATTAAAATGGAAATAAATACATAGTAGCCAAGACTAAGGCTGATCTAAAGATATAGGGTTTCAGACCCGCTTCGGGTTTCATTGTTGAGAAACAAAGCGACCGAAGGCCGTAAATCCTGTGGTGGTGAGACGAATAGAAGGTACAGAAAGGAGGAGGCAGATCCAAAAGGGGATAGAGACACGAGAATGTCAGACAAATACGGTGAGGCCGGGTCGTACATGGACTTGAGGGTTAAGATTAATTTTAAAAATGATGCAAAATTTAACATGGAGCCTGTGAAGCTGCTGGGGGGCCAGGACATTGTGGCTAAATGAGAGGGTAGTCATAGAGTCCCTTCAACTTTTATTAGCATTATGTCACTGTACAAACACAAAAATGACATATTTTAGCTAGCTTATTATGTTTGAGACAGAGGATCACAAATTAGTGCATAACCGGGATGGAAAGGGATCTGTCCATCGGGAATCTTTACAGATTTTTGATTATTAAAATAAAAACATATATGTAAAGATTGCTGTGAAACTTATTTCAGTCCAGTTTTTATATTAATCCTAAGTCATATGTATCGCATGTTACCAAATGCCTACAGAAGCGGTGTTATACGTAAACAGACTCTATGTGTATTTAATTTAATCTCAATAAAATCAGTTGCCATTTGAAAGGATTCACAAGAACATGAACACTAAAACTAAAGTTTTAAGCCAACACTTAAAAGACTTTGTGGCTGGAAATTAATCCTCTACAATAGGCGGAAAACCGTGCTGAGTTTATTTGGCAGGGACAGACAACTCAGTCAAAGTTGATGGATGGCGCTAAATGCATGTGGAAATTCATGTGACTAACGTTAAAAAAGGAGAAAAAATGACGATCTTTGTAACTTTCAGAGCAAAGAAGATTCACTCCTCTGCATCCGATTACCTTTAGCCTTCTCTAGCCATATGGTTGCCCCCTTAAAAAACGAAGACGAAAACCAGCCTGGTCCATTTTCCTGTCAAAAAATAAGGGGTTGTGAGGAGAACAACAGTCGACACGGAGGGGCAGGGGAAACAGGAGATACTGGGATATACAAATTAATAGGCTATTGTCGCAGTTGCTATGTGTTTTGCTTTGGTCTAGGTGTAACAGGAGACAGGGGGTAAAAACTGAGATAAAGAAAAAGTGAAAGTGAAAGAGAGAGGGGGGATGTTTGTGCTCCTTTAGGTTATAAAATCCAGAACAATCCAGAACACATCAATGTACATATTGGCATTACTGCCTATGTGTGTTTTTCTGCTGTAAGTGCTACAAATATCAAGCAACAATTACAATAATTTCCCTACCTAATCTCTTGCGATCCAATGCAGACACACTTTCTGCACCAATGAAGTTTGAGTGCAATACAAATGTTGGCATGGCAGCAGTATGACACATTATGTGAAATTAGATTTAGGGACAGATAGTAATCTCAAAATAATAAAAAAAGATATTAAGGGAGGTCTTAAAAAGAGCCTCTAAATTTGTATTTATTTAACCTAAAAACGCTTTATATCATTTAAAAAAATACAATATATAATAAAGACGTAGCAAAGGAAATCTGATTAAAGATGTTTGTATAATTCATTGGTTCTTGTTCTACGCAGGTTGGAGCCAAGTTACCAATGACCTTAGCTGTTAAATATAAATGAATCCAATCAGAGGAGCAAGCCATTTGGCTCGTTTGTCTTATTGTGTTATGTGTTTTTGTTTTTCCTTTATACATAATGTCACATTTTTATTAATTTATTAATAGTTTTTACTTTGTTCTCATGCCATGCCACTTTCGTATATTACCATTTATAACACCATTCACTCAGTTTAACTGCTGGTCATTTAGTTTCCGTTCATTTCGGGTTTTTTCCCATTTTTCCAACTCTCACACTCATAGTTGTCTTTTATTTTATTCTAATTTGATATTTTATTTCTGTTCATAGCTTCTTCTACCCACTGAGAGATCATAAACACTCACGACACCACCACCATCACTAAGCTGAAGCCAGCTCCACATATCTTCATCATCCCATCCTCCTTGTAAACACTGCCCGGAGGATGAGAGTTTACTCACACACACACAACTCTCGGTCTAAATACATTCACATTGTACATTTTCTCAGTCTCACATACACCAGCACAACTTTGAGGGTGATGTGGGGTTCCAAAGCTCCTTTCCAGAGTGAATAATGAAGCCTGGGAGAGTAGCCACACTGTAATCCCTAAAAGGACGGGAAAGAAGGAGGGAAGAAACCAGCTTTTATTATGTGTCTATTGATTCACCTCAGACTCTCTTCTTTCTGTGCTTCAGATAGTCTGAAACAGCTTGAAATCCAAGCACCATTTAAGGTTTGCTCTAGAAAGGAAACCGTAGCTAATGTGAAAGTTCCAGTTTGACTGCGAGTCGGAGAGAAAAAACCAAACCTCTCACCCTGATGTTGCATTCAACAACTTAATCGTCAAGTCATTTCCTGGAGCGCAGAGCAGGAGGGAGCCTTGCTTAGGGTGTGTTTGGCAGACTTATTGGTTCCAAGTAGGAGGAAAGGTGTGGCTGCTCTGCATACTTGGGATGCTTTTATTACAGAGCCCAATTCAAGCCCAATTCCATGAAACAGAGGCTTTGATGAAGCCTGTCCAAAAAATGAGCTGTAATTCAAGAGAGTTAAACATCCACAGATCCTAGTAACACCTGAGGTTCAGTGCGTATACAGTTAGATAGAGAGGTGTCTTAAGAAAGGCCAGATCAGTATGTAGCTATATGAAGCTGCAACATTGCATAATTATAGGATTATATCAACACTGTTTATTTTTTTGTTACATGGGCAAAACCACTGACTAATAAAAAAACAAAAAACTGATTTATATTGTTAAAAAGAATTTTTAACACCTAAAAGATTTCTACATTTGACTAAAAGCATGCAAAAGTGCAGCTAAGTAAATTAATCAATAACTTTATGTTCATTCACTAATAGTACTTTTTTGCTGCCTAGTTGTAGGACCTACATTTGTTTTCTTCTACAAAGCAATAATTAAACTGTCGTGCTTCCCTGTAATGACTTTTGTTCACGTTGTATGTAAATCAGGGGCGGATCTAAGATTCTAGGACATCAGGGGCTTAGCCCTGAGGGTGCAGATCCTGATTTGTTTTTTCCAGTGGCGGATCTAGGGGAAGGCTACTGGGCGCTACACCCCCAGTACTGCATATTTTAGCTCAGAATCAGCTCAGGAGCCGCATCCGGGGCTTTCGAGGAAACATCTGGGGCTGAAGCCCAAGTAGCCACCCCCTAGATCCTCCACTGATGTAAATGCATGTCAATTGTTTTGGAAAAAAATAAATCCTGAATCTGACCCAAGAAACAAAAACCAAACTCAACAAATAAAAACTATTTTGCCCTCTATCGGTAACTGTCCTTTGCAAAGCAGAAATAAATCTCAGGGCTATTTATAATCATCAAAAGAAGAAAAAAAACGTTTCTTAATGTTAGGATTAATTACATTGAAAATGTAAGAATTATAGTAAATGTAACATTAAGTGCAAACATAATCCTGAGAAAAGTGAGTAGAAAAGACCCAAACGTATAAGGCTTATAAATGATAAATGGCATAAATGATGAAAGAGGACAGGATGAGCTTGACTTGTACCCCCGCCCCTAAACCCCATTATGCACAACGTCTCCCCTTTTAAACCTTCTGGAGACACATCTGGAGAGGTAAAACAAACAGCTGGTTTCCTTAAGCAACAAATAAAAAATACGGATCTGAAATCCAGAATTTGTAGATTTTTCAGTGCAGATCAATAAATCCCTCTGGGTCTGAATTCAGTCTTGTGATTAAAGACATGTCTGACACAGAGATAGAGAACCCACTCATGTTTGTCATTTAACAAAAAATAATACACATGCACAAATTGTGGAGAGAGCAGAGGAAGAAGCAGTGGCTGGTCTAAAATACCCCTTATGCTCTCATGCCTCCTGCTGGACAGAAAAAGGGTTTTGTCCCGCAGGGACATGAGCAATCAGACTGATGGACAGAACAATATTATTCATTCTATCATCTAAGTTAGAAAAAACCAAAAAATCTTGAAGTGACACACTTGATCATTTTTTATCAGCAGGATTTTTTATGTTTATTTTGCTTGCAAAGACACACAAAACAGAGCTGCTGATTCAGATTTTTTTAAGTCAGTCATGCAATATTTTTGTAGTTTTCTGCATCAATACCAGTCAAAAACATGGATGGATACAAACAGACTTCCCAGCAGAAAGTGTTTTTTTATTATTTAATTGTTAGGACAAACATTCTCATAGACATTACATTTATTAGACTTTAACTCTTACTTGTATGATGTAAATAAAATCATCCCCCATGTTCTCCGAACTCCATAGGTTCTGCTAAAGCACTTTGGAAAACATACGTTTGGACTGTTTAAGGTTTTTGTAAATATTTCCCTTTAAGTTTTATAGTAAACTGCACTGACATTATGAAGGGATCGAGGGATAGATTTTATTTATTTATTTTTTACAAGTTTTGTGGCGTATACAGAGAAAAATAATTTGAAAAGGATGGAATGAGAGGAGAGGAGAAACAATGAAAGTGAAAGACAGATGGATTTTTTTAAAAGTTTTCCTAATTAAGAGACAAAAAAAATGATTTTAACTCTAATCTTCTATTTCTGGAATTCCTTAATTCTGAGTAATTTTGCCCTCAAAGCTTTTCTAAAAAGCTATTAAGTGTAGGCTGCCCTCTTCTGGTGAATAGATTATTTCTACAGTCATTAAGCATAAAAAATGTTTACATCAGTTTCAGATAAAAAAGCAGCTAGGATGAAACAACTAGACTAAGAAAAAGGCTGCATCCGGACTGGAACATTTCCTGCAAAGGAAGTTTGGCCATGTCAAAATATTCATGTCGTTTTGTTGAGTTAAAAACACAAACTTGTATTTAATGTTAAATTCCAAGATATATCCCCAAACAAAGAGGTACAAAATGCAAATTGGGAAGAAAATGATATATTTAACTAACAAAAATCCACATTGTCATGTTCTCTAACCTTCCTGTTGTTATACTTTGTAAAACCAACTTTTATTTAAGGTTTGCCATCAAATCTTTTAGGGGTTTTCCTACCACCTCTTCACATCTAGAGGTAATTTTTGGCTAATCTTTGCAAGAATTACCAAAGCTTATTCAGATAAGATGGACGGTTATGTTATAAAATCAAGTCTTGCACCGATTGTGAGATGAATTCAGGTTTGTTTTTTTTACTTAAAATGGTCCCCAAGTTTTTTAGAATTTCAAAAAAAATAAAAATAAACGGCAGAAAATTATTCAAAATCCTGTGATCATCTGACAAATAGCATAAAGGGTTTGTATTTATATGTTGGGTTGTCACAAAACGAGCAAAAATGTAACATTTACAAGTCAAATTCAAGGCGTACATGTGCTTAAAATCAGACACTGCAAAAGTGTTTGGTTAGGATCCCTGGAAAAAAGGATTCAGGATGAAGGTCGCACCCGCTCTGCAACAGATTGAAACATAATGGATTGTAATTCTCCGTTTGCCTCTAGAACTTTACACCTACTGTCTAAACACATATTTGAGTGTTTTTTCTTCATTTAGTGCACATC
>JAVLVB010000373.1:567190-592578 GCA_032876305.1 Orestias chungarensis
GTCCATATTGTAGATTTTGTGTAGCTCAAATCCTATTTCTCGCATAGATATTATACTCTTATATTTTATTACATTATTTAAAATTGCTATCAGGGTGTAAACTGGACCGGGGGATTAGAATTTTCGTCCCACCTCATGTACCACATGTGATGTGATGACAAATAAAGATTCCTTGATTCCTTGATTCCTTGATTCCTTCCTTCGTCCTTAAGGACACGACGGCGGCGCGCCACAGGTGCAGCAGGTACGTGTCTTCGTCACCCTGTAATTTCGTTCGTGCTCATGTACCCCATGTGTTGCCAATGAAACTAAATTGTTTCTGATTCTGATTCTGAATAGACGCACACCTACTATTCAGAAAAAGAGCTTTTTGGCTGCTTAGCAACAGAAATGAGTCTTTTAGGCAATTTGCTTTTAAGCTAACTGGGTTGTTTATTGTTTTGTTTGTTTTGTTTTGTTTGCGTTTTGTCAATTTTTTTACTGTTTTCATCAAAAAAAAATGTAAACTTGGCTGGTTGGCATCTTATTACATGATTGAAACTTGGTGAAAAAAGCACCAGCCTTCCAACACTGTGCTTTACCCATGATTAGATTTGTGATCTGTCAACTCAGTTTGAACGAGTCACACTCCCCTCACCATCGAGAGGCACGCTGCACTGTTATTTCCAGATAGGTCTGACCTGACTCAGCGCTTCAAATCCTCGTGGCCCAATTTCAGGGCTTTCCCTTTCCCTTCCAAACACGTAAAGACGTTCCATCACCAGCTCGCACCGCAGCTGGACGAAGAGCGAGACGAGCACAGACAGAGCCGGAGATGCGCTTTTCAAGTCATCTGCACGTGACACAGACTGCCGCTCAGATCAAAAACCCTGGAACTGGAAGGAAAAAGAAGTACACAAATGCACACGCAGCCGTGGGAATGTGTGCACGGAGAGCAGCGGGACTGTGGGAGCTGTGAAACACGTGAGGCTGATCGCAAAAATGTTAATCGCTGAGTCAGTCTAGACAGAAAGAGGCGAAGCAAGGGTGACGAACGGAGACAAATTGAAGGAAGGACAAGAGGCTTAAACACAAGGAATTGAAGAACAGACATACAGTATGAAGGAAGGATTCACCTTCAAACCACCTAAACCTAACCAAAAACAGATATGCGAGCATTTTCAGAGCAACAATTTCCAAAATCCTGCTCCTTTAAAATCCACCAAACCCTAATTTGTATTTATTAATAGTCCTGCACAGATAGATCTGGAGTTACTATTGCAAGAAAATGCTTTCGGGATGACTTTATCAGCTCACATTCCGGCTTTGTAGTGATGTAGGTGACGGTCAAGCAGAGGAATAAACGACAGGTCTGCCTCATCAAGCCTTCAATTCAACCGTTATACTGTGCTGACGGTGTAACCAGAATACTAGATGTTGGGTTTTTATCCATAGGATTCAGAATGAAAAAACATATAAAATCCTAATTTATTGCTTTGTGTTTTTGTCCAAAATCATTGGAATTGAAATCTGCTTGTCTTTTTTTTCTCGAAATTGTGTAAAACAACAACAAAAAAAGGCGGATTTATACTTGACTTTGAGTTCATCAGCACCGTGTAACGGAGAAGCACCTGTTCAAACATGAAACACAGCCGAACAGCAGCCATGTTTTATGCTCCTAACCTTAAGAGACCTTCAGCGGCATTGCTGGAGACGAGACTGTGGTGTCTGAGCACATCAACATAAAAATAGGCATGTCATTGTTTGCCAGGCGGCCAGTATTAGTCTGCACAGGGGGAGGACGACTTCTGGAAGGGCGGCATACCACAAACCTGTCCTCAAAGCCACGAGTAGGAAGTATGAGTTACGGACGGTGCACGTCTGCAGTGGTCTGATGACTGAAGGGGCCGCATTATTATCAGGTGCTGATCACGAGTGTGCATTCTGGCATTGTTAGAAATCTACATAATCTACCCTAATGTTACCGTATGCTGCTATTCATGGTGTTCATTTGGTCAGCAGATTTTAATAAAGATTACTGTGACTTGATGCCGAGCAGAGATCTTTAGATTTCACTCTCTTCTTCGATATATGAGAGCAAAACATGAGTCACTCAGTTATATTCCTACAGGAACATGTGGGATGAATCTTGGTATTTGACCGAGGAAAGCAAATGTTGATTATCTAAAAGCTTTTCCTAAATTAACTTAACCTTTGCCTGTAATTCATGATAGGCCTTTTTCACTATTTCTTGTCTCTGTTAACCTTCTTGATCTGTGGTTCACCAATTCCTTCTTGTTAACAATCTGCAACATGCTTGGGGTTGAGAGAATGAGGAAATTAAGCTGCAGACGAAAAAAAAAAAAAAAGGAAATAGGCAATCACACTTGGTGACAGCTTGACTGACAGGATGAATGTGATTGCTATAAAAAAAACTCCTACTGGTCGAAAGGAAATTATCTTTGGTCTGATCTGTCAACATACATGTATGGACCCTGTAAACGAGACCGAAATCTGTACCGACACAGGAACACAATGTTCAGCTGAATCATCTCAAACCAAGCAAGTGGAAACAACCACACATCCAATAAGTCGTTGTTGTTTCATAGGATTGCGTGTTAACAACTGCTCTGCTCACTAACGTCCAGTTTTTGATGCAGAATATGATCAGCATAGGAGAAATTGGCTTCATCCTTGGGAGCAGGAACAGAAGGAGAGCAACTGGGAAGATGGACGGCGCTGACTGCACGAAAATCTCGGAAGAGAACCTGTAAGAGGCAGCAAGAGACATGGCAGGGGATCTTCGTCCAGCAGAACTTAATGAAACATGAAAACAGAGCTCAAATCCAAAGGTTTAGAGACATTCGAATCACAGAAATTCCAGATCTGAATGTACAAATTAATATACATCTTTATTTAAAAATGTATGTGTAGGCGCATTCTCATAGGCTTCATCTGTAATATCAATTTGTTAAAAGGAATGAGAAATATTTATGTTTTAAATATCCACAAAAGAACAGGATATGCATGGCGTAATTTTGACGGATGTGGACGTTACGAATGGCTGTAACAAACAGGAAGATCAAGAATAAGTTGAGTAAGAGAGATCTTGTTGATGAAAATCCAAAAACAACCTCAAATGAGAAGAACAAAAATGACATTGTTTTGGATTTCACTGTTTCCATCAACCTTTTTTAATGCAACACTTCACTCTAAAAACAATCTGCGTCTGCTGTATGGTTGACTTTTAGAGGTGGATGGCAAGACGAGCACAAGAAAGACAGTTCAAAACCATCAAAACTTTAAAAGAGAGCAGTTTACTTGAAAACCAAATTTGGAAATGACATAAATCCATATGAGAGATTTCAAGGCCAGAGAAATACTAATGCTTTCTTGATACCAGTTAAGATTTTTCTTTACTGTTTTTAGATATTTGGAAAAACACAGCTTAGCAAATGCTCTTTGAAAAATTGTGGATTTTATAACACCATTCATCTGTTTGGCCTTTGAGCCATGTATTTTTTTTTTCTATCAGTGTTGGTTTGACATAAAAAATTATTCACTACAATACCCAAGAATATAATGTATGTGACAGAAAAGGGCTTAATTCCCAATGCCGACAGAATTTGCTGAATCAAATGAAATGTAGCTTTGGAAAACATTTTAACAACAGCATTACACTAACCTTCTCCTCTTTGATGCTAGTTAAGCTTACAAAACTTGTTTCTATCTCGTGAATGCAGCGTTACGAGGTAGATGCAGTTTTCTTATTACTTTAAGTGTGACCGCAGAAGGACATCACACAAGATGTCAGGAAGATACCCCCAGAACTGCAGTTTGGCCCACGGTACATTTTTCAGATGCCTGAAGCCGCCATGTTTATGTGTTTCAATTATTTTAAACAGCTTGGGAACCTCCACCCATCATATCATCCAGGAAGGAGACAGATTATGTCTTTTGGAGCAAAATAAGCCAATCAGAACAAATTAAACAATGAAGATAATATCTGGGTAATCTTACGCCTATCAAAATTTGTCAGAAGCCAGAAGATCCCATTTTAGGTCGATCCTTTCATAAGCCAATATTTGCCAACACGGTTTATCCCCCAACTCTAGAAGCATTTTCCTACCTAAAGTCTACAAAACTAGAATTTTTTTTAAAATAATCAAAGAATTTCACATAATTCCATTCATGTCTAAATTGAAGCCTCGTTTACACGAAGAAGACGGAAAAAAAACACGGTCATTATGCATCTCATTGTTTTGTTTAAGCTTCTTAATCATGTGCAGAGAAACTCCTAGTAGAAAAGAAATCAGTAAAAAAAATAGTTTATTGAAAGAGAGAATGAAATATGCAACGAGGAACTGAGTTGGGGGCTGAAAAAGGGATGTGGAGGACAGGGAGCTCTGAAAAGGACAAAGGTCAAGAGTCAAGAAAGAGTTTATTTATATATCGCCAAATAACAACAGATGTCGTCTCAAGGCACTTTACAAAAAAATCTATTAGAAATCAAAGATACATCATTACAAATTAGTTTGAAAAAGAGTCCAGTTTAAGGAACCCCAGCAGATTGCATCGAGTCATTGACTTGCAGCATTCACTCCTCTGGAATCAGCAGACCGAAACAATGGCTTGTGTTGTCGTTGCAATCCCTCATACTTAGCATGCATGTAGCGACAGTGGAGAGGAAACACTCCCCTTTAACAGGAAGAAACCTCCAGCAGGACCTGGCTCAGTAAGCAGCCATCTGCCACGACCGACTGGGGGATTAAAGAGACAGAAAACTAAAATAGATGAACAGGATACTGGAAAAAAAAATTGTTTACAGCAGCAGTTGTAGAACGTCACTGGCAGCATCTCAGCCCATGTTCTCCTCCAAGAAGCTGTTTCAGCTAAAAGAACGCCAGACCAGGTGTAGCTACTATGGAGAGAAGAACACTAAGAGAAAATAAAAGGTTAAGAAGGTTGAAATAACAGTAACTAAAGCAAATTGGACAAAGTAAGAAAGTAGCAGAGAGAGAAGTGGTCAGATTCTCCTCTAGCAGTCTAAGACTGGAGGAGTTAGAAACAATGTAATCAGAATAGGTAAGGTTAGTGGATAACAAGGTCAGCAGTAGACCACATCGAACAGAAGATGACGAAGCTGGATGAGGGTGCAACGGTTTGACCCAAAGGGCAACAGAGGAGTTAGGAAAAGGGAATTGGTTTGCAGAAGGAAACATCAGAGGAAGAAAATCACAGTAAATTACTGCTGAGAAGACATGAGGAGGACTCAGAAGAAAGCTTGAATTTAGTGCAGAGATGGGAAATACAGCAACCCAGCAAAAACCCTAGTACCTGATATGGTAGTAAAAAAAATGTAAAAAGAATAAATAAAAACACAGTTTCATTAAAACTACAATTTAGCAAAGGGAGGCTTTGCAGTTAATATACTATAGTATTTTAGTATATCAAATTGTTTCAGATTAATATGTTGCAGAGATAAGTTCCTTAAAAACTTTTAAATGGATGAGGGAAGATACACAGTGGTTAAAAAGAGGATGATCATTATATCTAACTATATTTGTATCAGATTGCATCAAATATCTTATCATAAAAGTGTTTTGAATAACTCATTTCGCTCCGTTATTTTTGGGATGTATCTATAAACACCCATTAAAAGTCAACTTGAGGTGATCAACAGATGTGTGTTACGAAATCTTTCTAAATGAACACCGAGGAATTATTTATTATTAGACTATTAGAGTGTTGCAACTTTCATGCAACCTAAAAATAATTATTGAAAATGCAGTTCAAACCTCTGGAAAGTTTATTTTCATGTTACAGTCATCTGCAGTAAATCCTATTATCTCCTCATTACGTCTCTGATCTGCTAGGAGTTTCACCTTCACAAGGCTGGATGGGTTTTTATGTTGCGTCAAGACTCGATGGAAAAATCCCACCCAAGCCAGCGCTAATTGGAGTTTACGTGTAAGTCCACAAACACAAGTTAAAAACTTCCCAGAAAAGTTCAGAGGCAGCCCTCATCTTGTTATCACATCAGAGGAGCGAAGCAACTTAAGAGACTTCATTTTCATCTTGTTTGTCTATGAAGATGAATATACTGTAACAACCAGGAAAAGAGAAAGCTAAGAAAGTTGGAGATGAATTTAGAAGCGATCCTTAACAATGTACATGTTTTATTAAGATTATTTTATAAAATTAAATAAACATTTTTAAGTACAAAATGACACCCGGAACAAAGAGATGGTAGATTTTTCAGTCTGAAGAGGAATTGACAGCCAAAACAATAGTTTTGTTGGTTCTTTTAATCACAACATGTTGTACGGTGCATCATTTTGACCTTGAATCTTTCCTCGCTCACTTTGAACTCTTTTACCACCTGTAGCAACACAACACCAAACAATGACATAAGAACAACAAACAAAGCAATGAGATTTGTGATCCAGAAGCATTTCCATCTATGTTCCAGAAGAGTCGCTGTGCTCCTAAAGCGTCGACTTTTGACCAAATTGTGAATAATGTTTTATTACCTGCAGCTGACTCTATTGGTGTTTGTCACCCAAAACATCATGCACTTTGTTGTTTGGGGGGGTTTTTTCATTTGTTTTAAATATGGAACATACGTGTAGTTGGCTTGACTCCCAACTGCTCCTCTGTTTCCATTGCTCATGCTTGTACGTTAAAGCGACTACTGATGGTCAGGAATCGATCGTTTGGTTTTATGGGGGGGTTTTTATGGGAGTTAAGAAGCAGTTCTTCCCAAAATGCTTCCAAAGTAAACCCTAACAAACGAAAATGTGCCGAACATGTTCGTAAATGGCCATACTATTATTGTCATTGATCTCTCAACCTTTTTTTATGTCATCCCAGGAGATTTTCATCAACAGATCATCAACGTTTTTGACTGCAAGCATTAAAACTGAATTTTACGAGTGAAGTTGAACAGAAAGCTGCATTTGAGGAGTACAATGTGTACTAATCTCAACGTGTGGGTTGCCATTGGGGCTTAAAAAGCAAAAATAAATAAAAATCGGTTTATAGAGAGCCTCATTTTAAGATTAAAAGCATACAATTAGAATTTTGCCAATTGATCTTTTTCCAGATTATTGTGGGACCAGCAACGATTTGTTTGCCATAGGGAGATTAAGTGTAAAATCCTTATAAACGGCATTCTTACACTCTTTGTGATCTTTGATGCGGTGTAATTATTTATGCATCTAAGAATAAGTTAGAAATGTTTAAAAGGCGTGCAAAATTCAAATAAAAAATTATTTGAATGTTTTTACTCATTTTCAAGAATATATATTTGTTTTACTTAGTTACAACTGATTATGAAACTAAGGGAAGATAATTACTGCTAGCATTTGTAAGCCTACCTAAACGATAATTGGATAATAAACCATTCCATGAAGTCTTGTGAGCACAACATGCTTCCTCCTTCATCAAGACTCCCCCAGCAACGGCATTTATAGGCGACACACACACACACCCACGAATGGGTCCATTTTTAACTTTTGGGCTCACTCAAATGTCAGACTGTGAGACGCCTGCTCCAATCAGGACGCACAGAGTTTTCACCATATGGAGAGCTGAAGACTGAGGCTCAGCTCCTTCTGTTTTCCTCTCCGAGATCTTTCTAAGAGCTTCCTAAGAGCTGTTGTTTTTATATATAAATCAATGTGCATTGTAAACTTTGAATGAACAGCTCAAAGGCCAAACTGATATACATAAAACCCATTTTTGTCGTGTCCTAATAAAAACTCCCCAGGTAAATTTAAATGTTATAAAACTTATAAGACGCCTGGTGATTTTGCCACCTTTTATAAAAACTTTTTTGGGCTTACTTTGGCAACCAACAATATAACTTAAATTTTCCATATTTTACTTGTGTCTTATGTAAGAAAATGTGATTTTATGTCTCCAGTAAATACCAAATACACAGGCAGGAGTACACTTGGTATATTTTTGGTGTCCTTAAGGGAAAAAATCTGCTATATATATTAGATTTAAGGCTCAATTGGCACAAACAGCAATCAAATCCCCCCAAAAAAAGGTGGAGTTAAGTTTAACTCAAACACTTTTAAATAATCTTATACCAATGCATTTTATATGTGACTTAAGCATCTTCATGTTTTTATTAACATGTTTAACACCAGGGAAAAATTAAAATAAAGTCACATGGAATTGTTAAGGTACATGGGTACAAAATGGTTTGTTCACAAGTATGAACTGGAAGTAAGAAGGGGCACAACTAAGAGAATACATAGGAAGATAAGAGGATTTATGATTGGTTAAGTGATAGTTTGACCCAGAGCTTTTATCTACCGTTAACCTCTATTTTCATTTTTCATTTTTAGTTTAGTTTAGTATTGATTTTTTGGGGCTTTGGGGTGTTTTTTGAAGCCGTTACAAAAGATTAATAGTTTACATTAAAATACACATTGGAAAATTCAGTTAGAAGGGGAAATTTGTTTATTTTTTTAACCACTTTCACTTTAGCTTTGTAGAATTAAAACAATGACAGGTTCAAGTTGAGGCAGTGTGGTAGTAATTGCAATATATTATAAGTTCAAAGGCATTATAAAATGTCCCGCATAGTTTAAATTTTTTTTTTAAACTAAGTATATTACTAAAATATAATAAAACATAACTTTATCCAAGCAAAACATAAACTGAGGGAGATATACATTTTTAATGTTTTTAGTACCTGACAAAATGAAAAGATGGGTTAAACTTTCCTGTAACCTGAGACAGTAAACAGATTTGTTGCCTAAGGTTGGACAGAGTCCGTTATTAAACATAATTGCATTTACACCATTTAATGACATCATGATCTTTGAAGCTGAATTATTCTTTCTAACATGTGGGTATGTAGCAAACCACAGCAGGACTCCTCGTGGTTTGTGGTTCATTGGCTTGCGTAATGTGTCCACATAAATTTGTTCCTGCTGCCCCAAAAGAGAATATATAGGAAACGAGTCAAGTGTTGTTCTGTAAAAACATCTGTCTAACTTGGCTCTGCACACCAGCAGTTTGGTGTTACTAGTCTATTGTGCCTTGAGCGGTTTCCTGAAATACAACAAGTGCTTTTTTTTTATTTTTAAGCAAAAGCAGGAATATTTACGCCAGGAAAAACTTCATTGGTATTATATTTTATTACATTTAAAAAATCGTCAAGAAAAATTGCATTAAAGGCTTAGTGTAAAATAAAACATTTTAGCTTACAGTTTAGTCTAAAGTGTTTGGATTTTGGGCTATATGATAAAATGTGATCCAGATTAATTAAAAAACTCTGAAACTGTCTCTTAGCGAAGCACAAATCAGATAACAACCTTATTATCTATAGAAAATGCAGTTGTGTCGCTCCCTGAGGGTATGATGCAGTGGGCAGTGAGCCATATGATCCATATCAAAAACTAAAAGTACCTTAAAGTGGGATCATTTTAGTTCCCACAGTAACGCAACCAAATCTAAATCAGAAAGTTGGAAATGTCTGCTTATGTATCTCTGAGAAATCTTTGCATTCAATCTGTTTTGAGAGTTGGATCTTGAAGCTAAGAAAGACTCACACACAATAACAAATTGAGAGCACTCCAATTGCGAGTTGGAAAACAGTGGCTTTTGCTGTTTGTTCGTTTGCTCGCTATTATCACCAATACATACCCTCTTTTTATACATACAAACAAAAATGGACATGCTCACAAGTGTGTATATTACAAAACTATGTGTGAGTGTTCAGAGTGTAGAAAGAAGATTGCTAATAAATAGATTATACCTTCAACTAAGTAACTTTTCAACTTTCATATTATATTTTCATAACTTCTGTGATTATAAGTCAACTTACAGCTCGTTGAATCACACCTCTATCATGTCCCGAGGGGGGTCCGTATCGCTTTAACCGGCACTAAGAAACTTTGAGGGGGGGGTGGCAGGAATAGGAGATCAGGATTTTACGACGATATGCTCTGGTCCTGGTGGGAAATGCAGTCTTCCCTCAGGCAAAACCACTATCTTTAACAAGCCAAACCAGTGAAGAACATTGAGTTCAGTTAGTCATATGATTTCAGCTTATATGCAATATAGCAAAAACAAACTTTAGGTATAAACTTATAAACTCCCGATTTTTTTTATCCTTAAACCAGTGACATGCACATTAGGCTTTTCCACTACACATGTAACCAGTGCTAAAACAAATTCTGTACTTGTTCTATAAAAGAACCACTTTTCTGTTCCTGCCACAACAAACAAAGCTGGAGCGGCGGTAAACATTCTGTTTTATTTATTTATTTTATGTATCTTGATGAAAAAAGTGGGTATATGTGGGACGATGATTTATTTTAACTCTGTGACTATGGACTAAGATGGCAGTCCACACAGAAGGGAAAGCAGTTGGTAGTCACAGAAATTACAGTTGTATTCACAAGAGTTTGCACACACAGCTTTTAGATTCACACTTACATGAAAACAATCTTAATACGCACAATTTCTCAGACTAACGAACATTTCAGCAGATTACAAGAACTTTATTGACGAATGCTCCAGTTGTACACATATCTTTTCGACAGATATCTTACTGTTACGGTTATTCCACAAAAGATCTGATGCAAATCTGCATCATAGAAGCCACATATTTACAGTTTTTGTGTTTTCTTTCTAATGTATTAAAACTAACACTAAACCCCAGACTAATAAACCGTCTACGCTGAGTTCACAGCGAACAAGTCCAACTTGTGTCGTTGGATTTTGTGCCTTTTAACAGTCAGAAACTGGAATCGCGCCTGACGTGCCTCAATCGTCTGTTTGTACAATGGCGGAGAAGTTGAGATAGCGGCTTGGCTGTATTTAATGAAACAAGCAAGAGAGCATCTTTGTCAGGTTCACAGGTGTCCGTGTCTGAATAAGTCTGGCGCTCATAGCGTGCCGCTTTGGAGGCGAGTAATGCCAAAAACATGCTACGAGACTTCTCGTGGGTCCCCCATAGACTTTGCATTTAAACCAGACACCAAAATTGCTTTCTGTGCAAACGCAACATAACAACGTTTCAATCACCTACTTTCCCACATGACCTCTCCACTAGCATTACTTTCTATCTTACCTTTATTTTTGTAAGGGGTTGAGTTAGCCCCTGGTTTTAGCGCAATGCCTAAGTCGGTATTTCAGTGGAAACACAAAAAACTGGATTTGAGAAAGCCCTTTTATCGGTTAAGAAACCTGTTTTACCCCTTCCATCTGTGAACATGTTGTTTTATTATTTAAATGCGAAAAAAGAAAAGACATGCATTATTTTCCGCTTGTAATCCTAGAAGTTCTTTGCACCACAAAAAATAGAAAACCTCACTGCTTAGCCAACCTGCAACTATCACATGTGTGCGGCTATTTTCCCACCTACCAATCAAAGACACCGCAATACAATTGTCAAGGGTTGTCGGGGGAAAAAAATCCTCCAGCAATGTTAACTCTTTAATTGTAATGGAAATACATTTTAGAGGTTAGCACACATCTCAAGCAGAGATGCATCCTGGTTTCCACCTTGACTGGCCACACCAGGACCGATTTCTTTAAGCACTGATCGTCATAGCAACACACGTATGCAGACACGTAAACACGTGGACTTACTTGCACCAAGGTTGAATCCTAAAGAGTCCTCAATATTTTCATTAGTATTGGTTCGAACACACATATTCGGTTTCCAAGCTAATAACTCATGACTGAAGCGCACGACTCAATCCTCTGTCAAAAGACAATAAGTTACAGCCATGCTCAATCAAAATGAGTCATATTTGGCGCTGCACCGTTACTGTTCTGTAACCAGATGTGAGAAGTTCATAACGTTCATAACCTGGGAGACTAAAAGTACAAATAAAGCAGTTACTCAGGGAAAGGGTAGAAACAAACAAAAAATTTAGAGTTTGAATTACTAATTGCTCTGAGTGTCTGTTTAAGAGACAACATGAATGAAGTTTCTTAAAAATTAAAGCTCAAGAAGTTTGAAATCTGTTTTAACAACTATTTCATTATTCGTGTCAAACGTGCATCAGAATTTGCCTTTTCATTGTGTAGTGAACCCATGATTATTTTCTTAACGTTTAGAGATTGAAGAAAAAAAATCTATCCTCTGACAACTAATATGGAACAAAATTGATCGCAATCAATCAATCAGTTTCCTAAAACAACAAAAACGATATTTCATCGCTAAAACTGTAATTTAAAGCTAATAACATTTTTTTTTTATATATTGTATATCCATCAAACACAGTACATTAATTAGCAGCAATCTTGACTCTCCAACCTCCAACCTTACCTGGGGTCTGTCTGCATTCAAAACCAAAAACACTACAGTGGAATGGCTCCTAAATTGTCTTTAGGAATAAGTGTGTGCATAAGCCCTCATCTAATGACTGCTGGAGATGGCAATGAAGGATTCCTTTGAGCACATAAACGGAGCCCAGAATCAGAAAAGCTGGTCTTGTATATCATATGTATCTTATAGATAATCCCTCTGGGATAAAATAAGTATTTTTGAACTACGTTGCAGCTCAGTATTTCCCTGTTAATTTGTAAGTCACGTCTCATATCTTGTGATACACAATAATTTGTTTAGAGCAATGTTTTTTTTTCTTTCACCAAACATCTAATGTTCAGTGTTTTCATTTGGCTCCTTATGATCTGGTTTAGTTACTCAGTAGATGTCAGAGGTCACTTCAGGATGAGATGGCAAACAATTAGTCGATGAATACTGACCACAAAAAGGTCAAAAGATTTAGAAATGAAAGGAAAATCCTAAAAAAATGAATTCAAAAACACAAAATAAGGAACAAGCAAAAAAAAATAGAAACAGGTACATATAAAGGAAAGAAGACCTTTAAATCAGTCCTAATGAAAAGCTGTTCAGCAATATTAAAGGCACACAAACATAAGCAAAACTATTTATTAAAAACACAACAATTGAAACCCAAGACTAAAAACCCAGAAGGAAGATTAATGTATTCAAAACTATGTAAATTGTCTGGTATCATATTAAAATATGACACGTAAAACATACATGTTAGATGCAATTTGACATCTTCACCAGCTCAGTTCTCTCATCCTGCAGTTTTCATTGAATTTATCTGAATCACATCGCATCTCAGTTTCAAGTGAAAAACCAAATGAAAATAAGACAGAACTGTTATGTTTCCAGCCCTTCAGCTCTTCATTGTCTGTGCTGATTACTCATTACCCTCACCAGCACTGTGCTGCTCATTATTTAAACAGCTGCTCGAGATCATCTGTTGCCCCAAGTCACAGCTTTCAAGCCTTGCTTCATGTTAATAAGAGTTTTCTGGTTTTTGATCCTGCCTGTTTTTGACCATAGACTTCTCCCGTTTAATGAGCCTGACCTCCTGCTGCTGAACCCTGCCTGTCTCTGACCCTGCCTCTAGTTTTGAGAGTATTGGATTTTCTTTACCTGAGACCCTCCCTTGCAAGACCCTGGACTGTTACACGACTCAGCCTCTGGTGGCTGGTTTTTTGTTCTTTAACTCTGTCTGTCCTTGAGCCGCCTAGGCCTCCCATAGTCCAGTAACCTACCTTCCCCACGGCTGGATTCTTGACCCCTGTGGGCCCCCTTCTACAACATTATTTTAAATAAAATCTTTAGTTAACCATCTACTTGTTTTGGGTTCTGGCTGATTTTACTTAAAATGTTACAGGAACATTTCAAGCAGGTTTCTTGCTGAGTTGTCCTGGTTTTGTGGGGAAAAAATAGAATCTGTCGAGATGTTGTATCTCGACCATGCATCAAATTCATACACGCCTAGGGGGATAAATCACGTCGGCAATTGATTATTTGAAGACATTTTTGATAATGTACTCCTTTTGTGCTTTCACAGAATGAATTTAGGTGACTCTAATACATCATATCCACCACCAGATGTTATTTTAGTTTAACCAGGGGCCATAATTTGTCTTTGGTAGGTTTCAGGGCTCCCAAACGAGGACCAGAACCACAGTTGGTTTAAGAAAAAAGCAAGATATAAAGCATTATGCTTTGTCCATAATTTATCAACATGTCTTACTACGAAGAGAAATTATTAGCAATACTAGGTACAAGAGCCCAAGTACATGGTTACAAAAGGCAATAGGAAGGGATCAAATTTCAATGTTTGGTTAGGGAATGGGAGCATGAATTATGGGAGAAGAGAACAGACCTGGAGACTTTGAAACGTGAGCAACGCGGAGAAAGCAGCAAGTCCAAAATGATAAAACAAAACATGTTAACTTGATGCACTCATGGCAAAAAGCTCAAATCCTCTCATTAAATATTGAAATGAGCAACAGAGAAACACGTTCTATGACTTACTGCTTACCTTTACCAAACAAAAACAAAACGAAGCGTGGACAGCTAAAATGTAAATAGAAAAGGCAGCATAACGGATCCACGGGACGTTTGCAAATATACACAGACAACATCATTCCCAGCGTGGTCAAACCGCTCCATGTTGTAGCTGCCGGATAGGAACAGGCATAAAAACGCACACACGCGTTATGTTTCTCTATCCTTGCGGGGACTTTCCATTGACTTCCATTCATTTTATATTCATGTCTATAGCCTAACCCTGAACATAACCCTAAACCTAATCATCACCAGTACATGATTAATCCTAAATCTAAACCTAACTCATTTCACACTATAGTTATACACCTAACCTCTAACCCAAAAACATTTGTACTCACAGGTACTAGGATTTGGTTCCAATGAGGAGCATTTGGTCCCCACAAGTAGAGTTTTTTCTAAGAACTGGTCGCCACAACGTATTTCTACCTATGCTAGGTCTTTGTATTAACTTCTGTTTATCTTGGTAACATTACTTATGCCTACTAAAATCAACCCTAACCATTACTAGTCTATTCCCAAGTCTTACCTGAACCAAACACCTAATTCAAACCAAGTCTTTAAACCAAACCCCTTTAACCCTAAAAAATATCAACTGCGTTAGAATCTGGCTTTGGTTCTGTTTAGGCCAATCAGTCTTCAGAAGGTCAGTGACTATGCCAGGGATTGTCCTAAATAGGATAGCTAAACAAGTAAACACATTCCCACACACAGTGAACCCGTCAGGGAGTCCTGGCCATGTGTTCGGTGTCAGATCTGTGTGTTCTGCAGATTTCCTCTGTCCATATCTCAGCCTGCTCTCCACAACACCATGGCAGCAAATAGTTCTGTGACAGCTCTGGACAAAGCAAGGCCTTTTCCCCGGCTCTCCGCCTCAGATTGGCGCACACACTTGACAACATTATGCAACCAGTATTCCCCTAGGAAATCCGAATGCTTTTACTTTGACAGCTTTAGCTCAATTGTTGATTGTTCCTGCTGAATCTAAAGCAAAGCTCCAGACACTGAGATTAAAGTCAAAAGCAAGCAAAAATCTAATAAAAAGGTACCATGTAAGATCTTCTGACATCTAGTGGCACAAATGGAGAATAGCACTTAATTTGTCACTTACCCACAGATTACGGTGCCTGTAGAACACATGAAAACGTGAAACTTTAATTCTTGTTTTTAATTGTTTTATTATTATTATCATTATTTTAGATTTATTTTGTTTTTTATAATGTTTAGCAACATTTCTAAAGTCTTTTTTCATTTTCATCAAGCATTCCTATTGAGTTCAAGGTTTTCTAGATAAAAAAGGGTAAATTAAGAGTACAATATTTAAATATATATATGTATATATATATATATTTATATATATATTTATATATATATATAACCTGACATGATTCTATGATCTGCACGACTTTGGGTTTAAATTAGGATAAGATGTGTCCTTATGTGTGATCCTCACTCAAATTGTAATTAAAAAAATACACTTTACTGCCTCACTCCAGTAAAATGTGTTCTACTTCTTTGTTGTTCCTCTGTGCGAGTGAAATATCTTCCACCAGATGTGGTGTTTTTTTTTTGTCCGACACCTGGCAATGATTGCCTCCACCATTACAGTACGACTTGGCTGACGCATTGGTGGCGACAGCCAGGCCTTTGTGCTCTGAGAGAGAAGCCCGTCCAGACAAACACACCAGTGTAACCATTATATGTTGCACACAGGCATCACATGATGCATCTGTTGGGTCGCTCACACTCTGAACGACTATCATTTACTCCAGCAAAACTATAATTGTTGGATCACAGCAAGCAACATTTTTTTGTGCTTACTTTGACTTACATTAAGTTGCAGACAGTCAACGTGTAGCATAGAAAAGTTAGTCAACTGGAGTTTGTTTTGAACTCAGGATTGACTTGCAAAGGATATACGTAGCTATCTGGCAAAAAACCCAAGGAAACAAAGCATCTAAATCTAAAGCCGAGACATTTGACCTTTCGAACAGCCCCAAACTGGCCCCTGAAGGAGTTGCATTATCAGTAACTTCAGACTTTATGCCTAGAAAATCTAGAAAATAATAACATATTTTGGTCAGTCATTCATTTTGCTCCAAATCTTCCACCGAAATATTTGGGGTAAAACAATATTTTATAAAATAGACTATACTTCCAAAATAATAATATAACTTTAAGTTAAAAACTTTGGGGTCTTCATTAGAAAATATTTTTTCAAAAAGTGACTCATTGCTGAAGTATGAATGTCACACTAAAGAAATGTGAAACCTTCCATTAGATTTGCGGTTTAGGAGGAGCAAGTACGACAGTAATAAAATAGTGTTTTTAAATAAAACCTTAGTGGCACAAATCCTGGTTTGTGATTTTTTTTTGTGACGTGTCACGTTGTGAAAAATGCTGCAATCTAAGCGGGTTTGCATGGGCCTATGGGGGATGACACAAGCCCAACGCACCAGAGATCCTTCAACGTACTGAACTGGGGGCTCACGCTCATCATCTGCTTCACATCAGAAACACACGGACTGTTTTCAACCCTAAAAAGATCAGTCCATGGCTTAATTCATCAAATCAATCAGCTCCAGTTAATGTTCAAGTCCTGTCAGCCTAACTTTACATGGTCTTGTTTGTGATTTTAGTTTATTGTTTCCTGAGATGCATCCCAAAGGAACCACTCAGCAGTGACATTAGTTAAGCTAGTTGCGGGGACCCCAAAGGAATTATCATAAATGCAATTTCAACTAACCCTAAAGCGCTAAATAAACGTCATATTCAGCATATTCAACTAGCCCTAACTTATTTATTTAGTTTTAAATTTCTTGAGTATTGGAACCTCTGCTCATGATTATCCTACATGACTACAGCAGGCCTTCCATCAGATTAGATTTTACAAGGCTTACTGTAGAGGGTGTAGTTCAACAACAATGCATTGTGGGTAGTGGATAAATTTGGAAACTTAACTGCTGCGTAAGCTGGTTTCCCCACAACGTGTAACTACTTTACAAACTCTTAAGGGTCGCCAAACAAAACTTTTGTCACAGATGTTGAACTTTACCCAAACAAGTTAGCTTTGCCAAAACCTTTTTCAAAGTTAGCCAGTCGCCGTAACGACAGCATTTAGTGGTTGTTATGGAGACTGGAGGCTTTGCTGCTGAAACAGAAAGACATAAATGTCTAATTCTTAATTCTTGTAACCTAAAATAGAAGTACATTTTCTTTTTAATTGTTGTTTTGAAGGGATTATAAAGGGACCAACAACTGTGTCTCCCATGATTTGTACACAACAGGAAGATCTTATTATATACATTATTCTTTAGTATATTATTTTGTTGTTAACCCAAAAGAAAGATGTGAAATTTCACATAAATCATTGCAGCTCTGTCTGTTTCCAGCTTAAATAGCGTTTCGTCCCTGCTGCACTCTCCGACGGTCATCATCTACGTCATCTATGGAGAATTCCCAGTGCAGGTCCTCCAACAGTGAAGCCTGTCCAAATCGCTATTTGATTTGGAAGTTGCTCCTCCCTACATCCTCTCTCTCTGTGTGAACTGTGTTTACATGCTGCCGACGTCATGTGGTCTGCATCTGCTCTGTTCGCTGGGACATCATCAGACGCTCTGTTGCTGCTTCTCTGTGATTAGGATCAGCTCTATAGGAGGCCGTATAAACACTCCCTCCCCGTCCCATGTCCTCATATTGAACAGGAGGTCTTTAACCAGGGGACAGTGGAAAACCAACCCACACGGGCAGAAGCTTGTTGTTCTGGGGTCAATAGCTTCGCTGTCAGTAACTCCTGTTGCTTTTCCTATTTTTCTACAGTGAGCAGAGAGTTGTGGTGACTCTGGGAGAATCTATCAATCTAAGCTGCTTTATAGAAGCAACCAAAATCGTCTCGCCGTCCCACAATCCAAAAAGGTGAAGAAAAACTTGAAAATGGACAAATCTTTGACTGAGTCCCACATGTCAGTCCCTAAAACGACACAGGTCAGGACTGGAGGGATTGGCAATGATCTTTTCACTAAAGAGTTACAGCCATTTTATTACAGCCTGCAGACAGAAGGAAATAATCTGTCATGTTTCCTCTACAAGGTGAATTCGGTAACCAGCTGGTTGAGCTGCTAAACGCTCAACCAGCTTGTACTAGACTGCGTGTTACAAATGAAACACAATTAGAGACGCACCAACCTGTCATATGCTGCAGACTTCAGCATCTCTGGGTACTGTAAATGTTTGAACGGAAAACAATTGTGTGTGTATTTTAGGAACATCAAGCTTTGTCTTTAATCATGCTGTGTGAGGGACAGCGATCACAGCTGCCCAGTGTTGATGAACATATAGATAGATATATAGAGAGCAGACAGGCCACCGGACCACGTGTGTGATTATTATTCTGTGGGCTTTAGGTATTAAATACATGTAAGTCATCACATGTTTCCTCTGAGTATGAAGTGATTGTATTCAGTTTTAAAAGCTAAACCGCTATGAAATTGCACTAAGCTATGTGTTTTGATGGCCCATTGGGACGTTCAGAAATCCACGTCCTGCAGATCCTAGCAGGAAGAAGGTAACTTAATCTCCAGAAACGGCCTATAAAGTGGAAACACACACAAATGGAGCTTTGGGGATTGAACGGAGTTCCAGAATGTTAAAATATGGCAAAAAAGGCCTCAAGAGGGTGAGAAAATAACGTAACAAACGCTCTTCTTTAAATGTATTTGCCATTATACTAGTTTTAAACTCATCAGCCATACATAAATCTCTGTAGAAAGAGGAGGTGCAAAGTGTTTAGTCTTTAGTTATGACGTTAGAAGTGTAGTGCCAACTAGTGGAGATGAAAATGCCTCAGTTTGTATCCACATTTAAGGGGAATCTTTCAATAAGTTATTTTTGATACTAATGTGACGGTCCCATCCACAACTGCATGGGGTGCAACGGTGAGTACATTTGCACAGATTTGACGAGACGCGATACTTGGTTTCTGAGAATGAGACAGGACAAAATTTTAACATTATTTTCAAGATGAAATTCGTGCCTCAAGAATGTATTTATTCTGCATTTTTATATTTCCTCTTTCCGCGAACTTAACAAACCAATTTTTTATCTTTTTTTTTTTTTTTACCCTGCTTCAACTACGCATGATCTCAGTGCACCATTTACCGTTTAATAGTTGTTCATCAATACTGAGCACAGAGATTGTGACACGGCTCGACGTCGTCTAGACATTCAGGAATTTGTTGTTGTAGCGATGCTTTCTGACCACGACTGGCTAGTGCGAACGAGACTTAGGTGACCTCGAGGAGAAATGCCGTGATCATCTTTCATAGGATGTATATGTCTTTATGCCTGTGGATTTAAACGTCAAGTTACCAAGCATGAGTTCTCATAATCATCAATTTCCCCTTTTTCTTGCCAGATTTTAAGCTTTTTTGTGGGTTAAATGGGGTTAAAACATGTTTTTTTTTCTCCTAGTTTCACCTGTTTTTCACCTTTTGAAGGTTTGCCCCCATATTCCCCATTTTGCTCAGATCCATACCAGACACACTTTATTGAGTGCGTCTCACTTCAACGCTGTCAGTCCGGCAACATTACACAAGCACGTCTCGAAATAAACAAGGTGAATCTGATGTGTATGGTCGGTTTATTTCTATTTCTATTCAGACGCACCTAGCGTGTGAACGAATGCGATGTCCTCTAAAACGATGACTACGGGACTTTTATTTTCTACCCGGGTGCATGAAACAGAAAAAGGACCGAGCACCAAGCCACGACAGGAAGCTGTTAACTGCTTTTCTTCGCCTTGAACCATGACTCACTTTCATTTTGCAGGCAACAGCACTTTGTCTCACACGTGTAAACACACACAAACGCAGACAGACACGTGCACATCTGATGGTCACTATTCCCTACTTTCACCTCAGAGATGACATTTTCCAGAGCCCTGTCTTTACGTGAGTTAGAATTTACTAATAAAAAGCACAAAATCGAGCAAAGGCAGCCAAACATTTTAGCTATACATTTGTATGCAATTCTAATTTAACTAAATACCAACATCACTTGTAATGAGAGAATTTTTCCCTTTTTGAAATAGAACTGAACTATCAGAGCACAGTTACCAAAAACGAGACACGTCGATGCGTGGCTTCATTTCAGTACAATAAAATATTGAAACTTTATCTAATTTTGAAAGAATATAGTTTATATTATTAATGTATCTTACGATTCTTGATAATAAACTTTTTAATCACTTGTTTCTTTTAATTGAGATTAGTAGGGCCTCCTCCTAATACAATCCCAACATTAAATTTCTAACAAAAATAAATAAATTATATCAATAAAACATGATGTTTAATACAAAATACTTTATTGCTGCAACTTATACACTTATGCCAATACGGTTAACTAAAGCACTGCTAAAGAGGCTTGTTTATGGAGTACTGTGACAAAATATATCGATGGTAAGTTGAGTGGAAGGCAAAAATTTGATGGTAATGCCACGTAAGTACCTAGTATAACTGCTGCCATTCAAAATCTACAAAGGTAGGTCCAGCAAAACAAAAGAAAGAGTGCCATCAGTTCACGGATGCTATTTAAGCAATTTGTGCCTCCTCCATGCCACTTTAATGCAGTTCATACAAAAGAAGCTCTGAAAAAGAGTTTAAAAAAATGTTATTACCTTTTTAGTCTTAGCTGAAAAATAATTCTGTTATTCTAATTTTATCCTCTACAGAGGAAGCAGACGGCAATTTATAACTAAGTTACTAACAATTTGAAGTTAAAAACACAACTTAGCATTAAACAGATTTGCCCAATGTAACAACAAAAAATAAGTGCTTCTGTTCAAATAATTAAAAAAACTGGACTTTCCATGAAAATAGCACAAATTTCATGCAATACCAGCATGTGTTTAATCACTTCTGGGATATCACTTGAAACAACTGAGCTGAGACAATAAAAGCAAAAATCTTTCTGCCTGCTCTGACGGAGGTAAGTTTATCCAAATCCCTCTGAATCATCGCCTTTAGGAAGAGAGAGATAGTGGGGGAGGGAGTAGGACGACCGAACATTTCGGCACTGAAAACATATTGAAGCACATGCTCTGTATCCATGATTTATATGATTTTTTTTACGGTGAACATCAGCCTCCAGAATGCGGAAGGAAATAAGTCCAGTGTGAGAATGCTTCAGAGTTTAAGGGGACAAAGTCCTCAAGTTTAGGCCCTTCTGAGTGACAGCTTCCAGTGGAAAGTTCTCACACACACACACACACACACACACACACACACACAGACACACACACACACACTCTTGATATCCTTCCCTGAGTAACAATCAACATTCTCTCTGTATCAGTGTGACTCCTTCCTCGTTTCCTCGAACAGAGGAACCCAGCTCCCTCCAGCGATCCTGCATGCGCCGTGTCTGTGAAACAGAGCTGGGAGATCTGATTCTTGTACAAACTCCAAACCGGGTGGAAAAAATCCCCTCATCTGGGGCGAAAACATGTGTTTCAGTGTACACTTCCCTTCTTTTGGCAGGTGGAAAGGGGGACTGTCAGGGGGTTGTTAATCGTGGAATTGCAAAACCAAAAGTTATTTTTCCCTGTAAATAAATGAAGGGCGATACAAAAAAATGTAATGCCACTTTCTATATAAACTCATAGTCACTGAATTAGAATATAAATTACGATTAGGCTTGTTTGTCACATTAACAGTAATTTCCGTCAGTCCAACATTTCTGTATTACAAATGGTATTTAAACGGTGTAATGTAATACTATGTGCTAACAAGTGGTGGCGGTCCGTCGTCTTATGGTGTAATTATCACCCATGTAAGCTTTCATCCGTTTTCTATTTATTGGCACAGTAGGAGGTAAACTAAAAGGAGTGAAGAAAGGACAGCAAAGAGAGACGAGGGCCCACGATGCATGTATTGATTTTTTTAGCTGTGTGATTCAGCCCACGTGGCAGAGATAGAGAAAGGGCCCACGCTGAAGAGTTGAGATGATGCATCCCAGCAAAGGGAGAGGAGAGCCTACACAAGCACGGATCTCTGGGAAGTCAGCTAAAGGACGAGTTGCTGTTTTGTTTTGTTTTTTTCTTCCGCTCCTTCCAGCCCAGCATCTGGTCTGTGTTTAAAGGGTGTTTCTCTTTCTGCCTTATGATACTATACATACTAACACACACCCAGACAGACGCACATATTTGCGCGCACGGCTGGCCGCCTCATGTTAGCAGGTTTCTTTCTGCTAGGACTATCATGCAGGCAGCGGAGGGAAAACCAGGGCTAGGTTTATATAAGCTATGGCGCAACTATGCTGTCGAGCCATCTGGGCTTTTTTTACTTGCAAACAAAATCTTGCTTTGATGTGATGTTTTAACACTCTACTAAAATATTGGCACCTTGGTCGCATTAGGCAAACAACTACATCCCAGTCAAAGTCTTGCAAAATACAAAACATTGTTATCACAAACCTATATAGAATGAACCAAAACCAAGCGCTGGTTCCTAATAACACATCAATACAAAAAAATACAAAAAATAATCTCCACAGCATGATGCTGCCACTATAATGTTTCATTATAATATGTCAATTATCAATTTCATCAATTATACTTGATGAAAATTGTATGTTTCGAGGGTTCTAGGGGTATAGATACATACTTTTGCATTCTTTAAAAAACTAATTAAACTCCACATCCACTATTGAGGCAGAAAGACTTAATATTGCTGTTATTTGGAAATATTTGCCGTTGAACTTTCTCAGTGCTGCACTCTATGGGTTAAACAGTGGCTACTGCAGCTGAACCTTCTGTTGGGTAAAAACAGTACAGCTTGGTGCATCTGTAAGTCACAGCTTTCGGGTATCAAACAAACCCATTCAGACACATTATGGGGTTATTTATTTGTAAATACAAACTTTCTGAATGTTTATAAATGTTTTAAATGTTAGCAATGATGCTGCCAACATCGCTTTACCACTCACAAATTGTCTCTAGTCGTCACCCACTTAGTTGGAATTTTTAAAAATGTGTCTAGGGGGGCGGGGCCATGCTTTCAGCCCCACAGTGTTTTAGGTACAGTTTGAGAACTGACGTTACTTGTTAGAGCGAACCTCTTGATTAAAATAAGCAAAGTCACTGCTCGGTTTTGCAACAGATGGCAATCAGAGTTACAACAACGTGCAGAAACTCTGAATTGAACTGAAGTCCATCATGACTTCCAAGAGCTCCAGCATTGGAGCATTGTGTGCACTAACGCTGCTGTCAAAACTGAGGATTAGAATCATGCGAAGGGTAAGGATATAAAATTAGAGATCAGGAATCTGGAGATTTTTGGAAAATCCTTGACTGCCAATTCCAAAAATCTGGTCGTACCTTGAGTTGTCAACATTGATCTTTGGTGTGGAAGATGTGACTGCAGGATTTAGAACCCCTTTAAGCTATTCTCAGGATCTGTGTGATAAAAGTCAGAGCACTTTATCAGGTAGGCATGCAGTTGCTTGTTACTATAAATAGTAAATGACATGGCGACGGTGCATCCAGACATCTAGATAAACATGACGGACTGAAACCAGAAAGGAGAACATTCGGAGAGCAGACATGGTGCAGAGACGCCTCGTAGATTTCAGAGCAGAGTTCTGACCTCTCATCCCTGCGGGGGATTAACATCACTCTGAGTTATGAAAACCCAAGTAGTGCATGGGTTAAAACAATAAAAACTGAAAATGGAGTTAATGATGTCCAACATGTACTATTGATGCTAGGTTTACTATTACTGCTACTATTTCTCTTGTTCCTCCACATCCATCCCTTTTTCTATTCTTATTCTGTCTGTCTCATTGATATTTTCAGTAAAAATCGGGTGTGCAACAAGGGAAACTTCCGATCTTCATGTGAGATCTAAAAAAACATGTAGAAATCTTCCATTAGAACCTTTCAGAGATACACTGATATGTAGTGGAAAGGTTGATGTGTAGCAGAGAAAGATTAAATGGTACAAACTGGGCTATGATGACAGCAGAACAAAACAAAAACACGGGACAGACAGATGTGACAGGTAATAAGGTTGCAAAACGTTAGTGCACTCAAGGCGTCCCCTCTGCCTTCAGGAACCAAGCGGCTCCTTCAGGGTGTCAGATGTCGTGACCGGCAAGATCTGACCCAAACCTGGGACTCTAAAGTACCATCGTTTAAACTCAGTGAGATTCTGATCACTTTTACCATATTTCTTGAAAACAGAAACTGAACACGCAAAGAACTGGAGTTCTCAGTAAGCCACTCATGCAGGGACGCACAGTTGGAGCAGCGCAAACTGACTTCAGGTGTGTTTGTTTGTTTGTTTGTTTGATTGTTTGTTTGTTGTTATTGTTTTTTTCCCCTCTGGATTTCTTGCCTTTCACATGAATTTCCTCCTACCTCTCGGCGGGGGCTTGCTGAGCAGCTCGGCGACGCGCCTCTGCAGCCGGGCCAGCCTGGCCTCCAGCGCGCCGGAGCGGCGGCACACGGACGTCAGCTCCGCCTCCAGCTCCTCCAGGATGCTCACCGAGTGCCATGACAGATCCGAGAGCTGGCGCAGCAGCGAGCAGAGCGACGCGCCGCACACGTCCGCCAGCTCCCCGGAGAGCCGCAGCCTGGCGCCGCCGCCGGGCCTGCACACATCTCTCGGGAGAACCGTGCGCTTGCAGAAAGGCATGGTTTCTCCTGCGACTCATGCACGCACGCATATAAGGAAGAGGGGGGAAATAAAAAACAAAAAAATAGTAACTCCAACAGTTGTCAAGTTGTCCTCCCGTGGTTCTCCTTGGAGCGCATGCTACGGATGATCCTGGTGCGTAAAGCGCGTAGCTGTTGGAGAGCTCTGGAGCCGTGCGTCGTGCGCGCTCATTGTTTTGGACCGAATTGCAGTTTTGTGAGCGTGTGGTTGTGCGTGTGTGTGTGTGTGCGTGTGTGTGTGTGTGTGTGTGTGTGTGTGTGTGTGTGTGTGTGTGTGTGTGTGTGTGTGTGTGTGTGTGTGTGTGTGTGTGTGTGTGTGTG
>JAVLVB010000373.1:592678-607256 GCA_032876305.1 Orestias chungarensis
ATTCCAGAGGAGTGAATGCTGCAAGTCAATGACTCGATGCAATCTGCTGGGGTTCCTTAGATTGGAAACTTTTTCAAATTGATTTGTTAGAATGTATCCTTGATTTTAATTGATTTTTTGTAAAGTGCCTTGAGACGACACCTGTTGTAAATTGGCGCTATATAAATAAACTGATTCTTGATTCTTGATTCTTGAATCCATGGCAACACACACAGACACATTCTTCTTGGCACTTTTACAAAGTAAACTTCCTGATTTCTTTACATTAGATATTTACATTTCCAAGAATTTGGAATATTTTATTCTGTGTTTGTGAAAATCATCAAAACACGTTTTAAAGTATTCACACACAAAAAAAAACAACATGAAGATTGTTCCTATACGCCTTGGTCCGCCTCTGACAATGAGCCACAAAAGACGGCTGCTATGGAAACAGGCTGGTTACTGAGTACTCAATCATGTGGTTTTAAAGTTGAGTGGAAGGGAAAACTCTTGGGGGAAGAAATTGTCAAGTAACTCCTGAACCATACGCCACTGAACTAGAGGGGGGGAGGATAAAAGGCTTGCCTGGAGTTCAAAGTATGAGGAAAGAGTGTAAAAAAACAGAATTGTAGCCACTAGAGGTCCAGGGGGAAGTTTTCAGGTAGCGACAATTAGGGAAGACATGTCATGTTTTTAGTCTACTGTGTTTATATCAAGAAATGCCAGAGCTCCTTATGCGTCCCTCGGCTGACGACCTCTATGGAAACACACATACTTAGTAGCCTTCATGCAACGCTGCATCGAAGGCATGCCAAAGCAGCCCTACCAAACAATGAGTGCTAATCTGTAGTAAAAATCTTCAATTAATCGCTTGAACAGGTCAAACTAAATGGGTCACTTTCACTTTAATTAGTCACATCTATTGTCAGCACATTGCTTTTTCTTTGTTGCCAAGATGTAAGACGAAGGGAGCTCTAAATGCATGAGTGTCTACTAACGAGTTCTACCGAGGCGTTCGTTATGTAGTAGCACGTGAGTAACGTGTCATTTGGCACCATGCGGCTGCTGTTGCTGCTTACACTTCACGAGAGTTTGCCCCAAGTTCAAGACCTCCGTAGAGGAATTTCAGCAGATTGCTCATCAGATACATCACATAGCATAGTCACAAGCTCCTCATTAGAGGAGGAGAGGGGGGGGCTCTTCCTGCTCCACCTCCGCCACTTTGAAAACATTGTGCTGTCAGCCAGCTCCGGGTGGTTAACCAACATTACCAGCTTCCCACAAGAGGATTCTTCTTCCTCCCCACAAAACGATAACACGAGCACGCCCGTAAAAAAAAAAAAAAGACAGTCTCCTTGGTGACGTGGCCCTCTGAGGCTTTTTTTCAGCAGGAGATCCTACTGTTATTTTTACCTCACCTCCACGTCTTCGATGCATTTAACAGTGCAAAATACGAGAGGCGGCCGAACGTCCAAGTTCATTTGATCGTTTCGAGATATGCAATGAGCGTTCGACGTTGATCGGGCCACGGTTATGATGTTCCTGGGATGACGCTGTGACTTCCTGTTCGCCTGACGAGCGAACGAGAATGAGATTGCGGAGAAAGCATACAGTAAAAACGGCCCTCCGACGCATATAGATGTCCCGACATGACCCATGACATAAGTCACATTCCTAGGAAAGAGGGAGGTGGGTTTGTTGTTGTGATACTTGTTTTGTTTTTCTCTTGCCACTCTTACAACGATTCGGAATGAAGAAAGAGTGTAACTATACATATAGGCATAAAAATCAAAGCATTCTGCATATCTTGTCAGATTCAGGGGTTGCATTAAACTAGCCAAAGCCAAAAAGGCTGAAGCTGACTGATTTTGGTTTGTTCAGACCCACATGTCGTCAAATTTGAAGACCTTTGTCACCGGGTGTAATTGCAAATTCTGGTCAGAATTTAGTATCCAACTTTCGAAGTAATGGCTTTGTGGGCATATAATATCGGCTAGTTCACACTATGTAGTTGTCCTGATTCTTCCTTTCAGACAATCTTAAGGGACGCCTTTATTACTGCTATGGTTCTCATGCTAATCTAACCAGATATCATTAGGATCTGCTCTGAAGGATGTTGGGGCCGCATTAATTTCGTGGCCCAATATTGTAGCATGTGACCCCATGGACAAACGAGCGCACAATACAGTTTGAATCCGATGTGAAGCCAATCAGGAAGAGAAATGATTGAAACATGGAGGGGATAAGGGATTTACCATGTCAGACCAGAAAGTGTAGTGAGTGTAGTTTTCATTCAGGTTTAAAGTAGTCCATAAACCATCACAGTGCATGTCTGTGTCCTGTCGGTCCTGGACACACTTTATATTGTATTTGTATTGTCTGTGTGGTCTGTAGGTTTTAAAAATCTTGCAGTGTGAACTCGGCCTCACCAGCTTGGTTTGGGACCCTTCCAAGGCCCAATCATGAACCCGCTTGAGCAAACAAACTTTGGGCAATCCTGGTGGCTGAGGACAAAATTACCCAGGCCCCAGTTTGGTTTCCCAAGTGTAGCCCTGCTGTCACCCACTTATGCATATGTTGCATTGAAAGTGTCTTACATACATTTGTTTATTCTTGTATATAACAGCTGAACAGATGAACCACTCCGGGCATCAGGAAATCGCACACAATGATCAAACGAGCTTGTCGGCAACTGTCTGGTTGATATCATGGCTGATGATGTCACACAGGGAAAGAGGCTTCCTAACGTTTAGAGGGTGAGGTTCTGGGGAAGACTGCAGAACTGCTCTAGGTTGTGGTTTTACTCAACAATTAATTGTGGTTAAATATCAAAATGATCAATCTTAAGAACAAAACTACGTTTTTTCCTGCTTTGTTTTATTATCAGCTGTTTTCGTCCCATTTCTTTCACCCTTTCCTTTCCAATGTTCCTCTCTGCCCAGTAAAAAAAAAACAATCCTCCTTCTGAGGCTCTTGAACGTACCCCTACTCCTTCCCCCAGCTGAAAGCACATCTGGTCCTCGGAGCACCTCCCCACGGGACCCCTTTAGCGATCCCTCCCAGACATGAACTTGGCCTACCTAATGTTTTTGTTCATGCAAGTCTGACTTTGTCATATGGAGGGTGGGGTGGGGAAAGAATTTGGAAAAAAGTGTAACGTAAACTGGCTTTTTATTGACACAGCAGAGAAAGTCAAAATGAAACACCACAGGGAGACGGAGGATATGGGTTACGCATGAGTTCCTCTGCAGCAGCGAGAGTTTGTAGGACTGGAGGAAGCACGCCGAGGCAGTAGGGAGTGGTTCGGTTACATCATCCACGAGTCGTGGGCCTCGGACCCTCGTGTGAACTCTGTTGCTCAGATAGTCGGTTGTTTGGTTTGCAGCCTTGTCGCTAAATCAACAAGCAAACTAGTCGCCGAATAAAAAAGTGAATTTAAGCAGACCTCAAAAGTCTGCTTTTAATCGCGAACCTTTAGCATTAATTTTCCCAATCAGCCAACGGTCAGGGAGACCGTCAATCACATGGAAGCAACTGATTAGAAACAGCTGTCCTCACCCGTTCCCTTCCTCCTCCTCCCTTCAGCTCCACCAGCTCCCCTGATGACTGACTTCATTGTTTCAGGAGTCCAGCCCAGTTTTTGTCGTAACAAACTTTTCTTCTACTCATATGCTTCCATTCTCCTCTAGCTTTTCCTAAGAAGATGTATTTTGGCGTCAACATCCATTCCTTCAAATGGTTTAAATATGGAGGGACAATTACCCTTAGTGATACATATTTTGATCCTCTTCAACTCAAGCTTCAGACTACATTTTTGCCCTGTCTGACACCAGAAAAGACTAAAATTACAATACACAAGGACATATGAGACACTGATTTGTCCATGTATTTATCTTTAAAGGGTCACAGAGGGCTGGTGCCTATCCCCAGCAGTCATTGGGTATTTCTTGGACAAGTCACCAGGCTATCACAGGACAACCAACCATAAACACACACGTCCAAATTTAAGGGCAATTTACAGAAAGAATATAACCTTAAATTACCGGGAGGAAAGACATAGTACCTAGAGAGGAAAACCAGTTTTTAAGACCTGAGGCTGAGGTGAAGGTTCACCTTACAGCAGGGCAATGACCCCAAACCTTCAGCCATATCTACTGTGGGGTGGTTAGGTTATATTATAAATTTACATCTGAATAGTTCAATCGCTTTCCATAGAAAACCCCAGTCGAGAATCTCTGGCAAGATTTCACAATCATTGTTCACGGATGTAAGTGGAGCAAAAAAGTGGCTCTACAAAGTACTGACTCTTCATTCTTGGGATTCATTTGCAAAACACCATGAATCATTTCACTTCCACTTTACAATTATGTTCAACCTTGTGTTGGTCTTCTCCATAAAATCCCAACACTCTGCAGTTTGGGGTTGTACCGCGAGTAATAAACTGTCTCTCAGCATCTTGCAGTTTGCCTTCGGCGTCGCCACTTGCTACCCGGTACTGCAAACGGCCAGATATTACTTAACACCTGAGGATGCCTTGTTTAAATTAAAATTCCAGTAAACCACCAGTCAGTTAAGAATGGTCCCCTGGGCGGTGAGAAGCGAAGTGATGTTAAGAAACTCTCGACTAAAACCACAATGAGCCGGTGCTGCTCTGGAATTAGTTCTGGCCGTCGAGAGGAGTTCCCTTTGGTTTTGATAACCAATGTCATATTGTTTACACTGGTGCAGATCCTCAGTCATCCAGGACGTGACGTCCCTCGGCGCTCGAATAGAAGACAGAACCAGCATGGAGCCTGTCAGTAAAAATAAACACACTGCCAACATGTCAAGCGGTTTATTACACAGAAGCATCAAGGAGGCAGCAAGAATGATCAAAACTACTTGGCAGGCAAGGATGTAAACCATCTGACACCATCTGCTACATGTTGCCTTTTCCCAGTTAGATCTACAGAATGGAACCAGTAAGTGAAAATAAACCTTTTACTCTTGCTAAAAGAAGCGTGAAAAGTATTGTAAAACATGATTTAACTAATGTCAAAATGTGTCTTATTCTATTTTATCACATTTCTCTGGACCTCAAACATCAACATACCCACCTATGGTTAGAGCTTTAGACGTACCACCTTTAGGCAGTCAGTTCTTTCAGTCCAAACCTTTTAGGTACAACTTTTAGAAATCAACCTAAGTCTTATCTTGGCATAAATCAAATTACCACTGTCTCTCAAGGTTGTGTGATTTTAACCCTGTTACTTTTTTGGACTGGCTTTAACAACTTCTGAAGGGACCACCACTGAAAATGAACATTTTCGCTGACACAGCCCCATTTAAATCATTGCCATATTGATTAATGGACATTATCCATTGAACCTTGACCCAGTTGGCCACCAAACAGTCTTAGTTGGTATGGGATGTTATCATCAATAAGAAGAGCATGAAACGGATGTTGTTAAGCGTAGGTAGGACTGGTAGAACAGGAAGGGGGCTGCCAATCTGTCTGCAAGGTCAGATTTTAATGGACGCAGAGAGGTTTGTCATAGGATTTTTATGGTTTTGAGATATTAGGCTTAGATCATTAATGAACTTTAATTCTTATTCCAAACCGACTCAGATTGAAATCCTATGCCCCTAACTTTAGGTCTCTCGAATTCACTACTCATATATTTGCAGCAAGGATTAATGACAAAACACCCTCTATCCATGGATGGTGCACAACAGAACTTAAGTTGATGGCTTACTACCATCAACTTAATATATAAAACATGTTAACACTAACTATAGCTGCAGCTTATAAAGAGCCATACACAGAAGATAAATATAACATTATTCATGCAAAGTTATGGTTTCCTATAACCTGGAAGCTGTTTCTGGACTATGTGGGACCTTATGGATTCTAGATCATGCTAATAATCTCAATCTGTCTGCCATATAGTTTGGCTGGACTGCACTATCTTTGTTTGAGTGGACAGACTGAGGCCACTCTCTGGAGTAATGCAGGTGTTTCTGTAGGAAGACCAGATGAACACCTGAGGACCAGAGGAAAGAATCAATTCATAGTCTTGAACCAATAGCAACAACAAAAAACAAGATATAAATGATCCATCTATGTTCTGAACGCTATTTATCTCCAAACAAAGAGCTGGGAATGACATCCAGGCTAAGTTTTCAGAGTTCTGATCAAAAGAAGTTGAGATTGCAATACTTGTTTGTTTCTTATGGAAAATGAATGAAAACCTGGCGAACACATCTGTTACTTTTTCTGTAGGCCACTTTTTCTGTAGACCATCCAATATGGTCATTCCTCTTCACTCCAGTCTCAATGGAGTGAAGAGGAGTGACCATATTGGATGTCATAGTCTTAATTACAAAAATTATCCAACTTTAAGTGAGAAGTGGGACTTCAGTGGTACCCCAGTTAATTTTCTGTATTCCGGAGTATAGCTATGGAGTAGCTGGGTTCAGCATTGAAAGGCGTCACTCGAGGTGATTTGGCAATTTGTTTTGAATAAGTGAGACTAAGTCAAGGAATAGATGAATGAGCTGATTAGGTCCAACGGCCTGGGTGATAGGTTTGGTTACACGCCTGCCTGGATGCATGTCACTGACCGAGGTACAGCGGCACCGCTTTCTGTTCCTGGTTACCTGACTGGACGTCTTCCTGCGCATTTCCTCTTGCTTCTGTTTGTTTTTTTTTCTGTTGCGATTCTTAGCATCCAGCCAGATTCACTTCAAACTCTTCATCTCTTCAAAGAGCGAGCCTCTGCGCATGCAGGATGGACCGTGATTATTCCACAAGAGATGATTTCCTTTACTCCGTATTCAACATAAATTTGCTTTACTTGAACGCAACATATTCAGACTGTAAAATTGCATGTGAATACAAAGATGGGGTGCTGCACCGTTCTGGCTGTTTGAAGGCAGACGGTGTGGATAGAGCGAGCCACGGCCTTCAGGACAGTCGCGGGTTCCTGCTGTGATTGTTGTCAGGTTGGAAAGGCAGGGATGCAAATGAAAGTCACAGAGTTAGACGCGTCGTGTTCCTCTCAAGCTTTCACCGCCCTCATACACACTCTGGCAACTGAACCTGAAAGGCACAACACACACACACACACATACACACAGACACTGTAGCAGTCTTTGCCAGGCCAGGATTCTGCCACGCTTGAGCATGCTGCAACCCAGCAGTCACCATATGGCTGGGTACCAAAGTCAGGACGGAGAGAGTAGAGGAATGGATGAGAATCACAGCATGAGATGTAGGGGTAAAATCAGACCAAGAAGGAATATGTAAGAAAGCTAAAAAGTTGATGTATTATATGTAGAATAAAAATCCCCCCCAAGGCAAAAAATAAGTTAATACCAGAGCTTAGAATCCCTTCACACACCTCAATATAAAATTTAGAGATGCACTTATTTAATAGCCTAGGTCAATATTAACATCAAACCTTCCACTAAAGTCATTAACAACTCCTTGATCTGAAACACAAACAGTAATGAAAACAAATCTGTTTTAAATGCTAGTCCAGTGTTTTGACTTTGGAAATCGAACGTTGGCCGATACCGATCAAAATGAAGATATCAGGCATCCCAAGGGAAAGTCCGACTGCTGTTTTTTGAGCCTGGAGTCGGAATGTATTCACTTTATGCCAAAATAGATGCAAGCTTTTAATTATATGATGTGGCAATACTGCAAGATTAGTAATTTATAGGAAATTAATAGAGAATAGCCAAATCAAATTTCACTTAACATTTGAAAACAGCAGACAATCTCTTAATATTGCAGTCTACTTAAAAAAAAGGGAAATTATACATTTAATCCTCACTAGTAAAATAAAGTGTGTAAAGGCACAAGGAATCAAGAGATTTCTGTGTTGTCTGGTGGGTAGTGTGACTACCTAAAAGCAGGCCACATCTAACTACAAAGAGATGATTAACGATGCTGGAGGAATGTTAAAATGTAGACATTACATAGTAACAAATATTGCTACCGCAAACCAGTGAAGGGGATGAACCGAGAGTTTTAAAAGCTGGGAAAAAACCCCACCAGAGGGCATTTAGATTTAAATTGCAGAAATAAATATTAAAATAATCAATGTGCACACATTATATTAGATTTAACACGAACCAGCAGTGTCGGATTTAAGTCGCATACAGATGCCATGCAGTTCCTATCAAGTGGAGATCCCTTCTTTTTGTAATATTTGCGATACAATATCAGTTTGAAGCGAGGACGTTAGAAATGTTCTGTGTAACCAGCAATAATCAGGATCCTTTAAAAAAAATAAAAACCTTTTGGATGCACGGGTTTTATTAGAGAAATCAAGACATGAGGCTTTGGAACACCTGGTAGCATGAGGAAATCGACGTTATACTTCTACTGGTCTGCAGCTTACAGCAGCAATCTAGAGCATCTATGAAACATATTTACTCTTTGTTAAGATCTGGTTACTTATTTTTGCTCCTTTTATTTGTTACATGCACTTTATATTTACTTTTTAAATGTTGCAGGTTCATTCTGCGTTTTCATTTGGGTTATAAGAGCAATAAGTTTATTTCAAGGAAATATTAAAGTTTACTGCTCATACTAAACCTTTTGTTAACAAATAGGATTATACATGCCTTATGTTTATAAAGTACCACCACAACAGTCATTGGTATGTAAATAACATTTTATTTGAAAACCAAGGCTCAGGCTGTCCGTTTTGAGGCCCGTTTAGCTGCTGCCTTGTTTGGCAGCCAGCCTCTTGTCTCTCTCCTCGGCAATAGTCAGACGAATGCCCTTTCCTCTGGGCATGGACACCCATGGCTTGTTGCCCTGAAACCAAACGAGACAGATGAGTGTTTCCATTGATCCAAAGGCTTTACAATAGAAAATAAGTAGAACACTTGGGACTCATTTGTAAGACCATAAATACGTTAATGACACAACTTAAAAACAAAATAACAGCATGACAACCAACAGATTTATAATACCAACAAAAACCGGTGTACCATGAAGCTAATTACTTGAAAATGATGGGCATTTTTCTCCAACAAAATTTTTTAAACTTTTGCCATTTTTATTTTATAGTTGTAAATCATGGCCAACAGTTTAACATCTGTTCATGATCCTGAACTTTGACCACAACGTGTATTAGGCAGAAACACAAATGACGGTAATCTGTTCTTAAAATCAAAGGAATAAGTCACATCAATGTTAAATTAATCTAAATTTCTGTCACTGATGCCGCCTTTAAAGTACATTTATTTGATCAGAATGAACATTTAGTGTTAAATACAAAAAATTGCAGTTTTAGTAGATCGCTGATAAGCCCACACTTTCCTTTTTGTTTCCCACTTCCAAAAGGATCCGATCATTTCCATTGACCTTCAGCTTCTTTCTTACCAAGAACTAATTAAGTCGTGGCTGTAAGTCAACCAGAGACCACTCAGCAGGTCTAATAAAGACTTGGCAAGGACAAATTCATGGCATGATGAAGTGAAGCGTAGCAACCTCCGAAACTGAAGCAACACTTTGCAATTGTTAAATTGCACATTTCTATTCAACACATGTTGCAGCTCCAATATGGAAATTTCAAAAGAACATTGTAAAGCTGTGATTGTAAAATGAAAACTTTAGAGTTTGGTTTTTACAGTCTGACACAAAGCCTACAGTCAAGATTGAACCCGACTGAGGAATCACTGACTATAAATGTTTTAGCTCGTCATAAAACACAAGTGTGGATATTGACCAAATATAAAAAAGTTGTTTGGTTGTGGAGCTCAGAACTTCTTAGAGGAATTAGTAGTTTTATTTCATTGCTGATCAAAACCACTAAAAATCATCATTGCTCCAAAGTGATTTATCTAGACATACCATCTGCATTACAGACTCCCGACCGTCATTTATGCAACTTACAGTAAAGCATTAGAGACTTTTAAGAGAGAAGGTAATAAAACTGCCTACTGTACATTCTGACATAATAGGGAAAGTGTTCATTCAAGTCTGATTTGCTCACCTTGCCAATGACAAAGATGTTGGAGAGCCTGGTGGCAAAGTTGTTGCCTGTGGTGTCCTTGACGTGAACCACGTCAAAGGAGCCAGGGTGGCGCTCCCTGTTGGTGATGATACCAATACGCCCCAAGTTAGCACCACCAGTCACCATGCACAGGTTACCTAGAAAAAGAGCGAAGCAGGTCAGACACCATAAAACGTAGTTAGGGAGGGATCAGTCCGGTCTGTTAGCAGTTAAACCCACCAGTGTCAAACTTGATAAAATCTGTGATCTTGCCGGTTTCCAGGTCAATGCGGACTGTGTCGTTGACCTTGATGAGGGGGTCTGGGTAGCGGATGGTACGGGCATCATGGGTGACCAGGTGGGGGATTCCTTTGGTGCCAATGAGGATTTTCTTGACCTTGCACAGCTTGTACTGCAGCGAGGACATGATCCAGACAGACATCAGCACAGAAAGGGTTTTGCTGCATGTATACAATCCAACACTAGATACTATGGATGCTAGTCTAACATCTCTGCGCCATGATTACTTCTGAATAAACTGTCTCTACTTAAGAATGAGTAGTAGCGCCCTCTGCTGGACCGCCGATACAGCAGCAATGATAGAAGGTCCTGGTGTGTGACATCTTTAATTGGAAATCATTTTAATCTAATTAACAATTAATGGAAATTACTCTGTCCGTTGTTTGCATCCCTACTAGAAACGTTAGTTGCAGAATCACATCTTTTACCTTGGCCTCCTCAGCGGTGATGCGGTGGACGGTGAAACGTCCCTTCACATCATAAATAAGACGGAAGTGCTCACCGGTCTTCTCAATGCTGATAACATCTAAAAAATAAAATAAAATAAAAACAGAATCAGAAAACTGATTAAATTCACAGATAACCACAAAGCATGTCAGGACGTACATTTAGCAGTGTGGTGGTCCCGTTTTGATTTATTAAAAAAAATATATATAAAACCTAACCATAACAGCTCAGCAGTTATGATAGTCTTCTTTAAAGCGCAAATTCAGGACTCTGAAGTTCTTCAAATCATTCATGGCTGATATTTCTTGGTGTTTTAAATGTTTAATCCACCTTTTGAAAAATACCTGAAAATGTTTTGCAAAACTTTAGCAAATAGCACTTATATTAATATTTTAAAGGACAATCAGGGGATTGACACTCTTTTCCAATACATCAAAATAGATGAGATTAACATAAATTATAAATAAAATTGAAATACATGACTGCACCTTAATGTTTTTAGACATTAAATCATGTGGCTAAAGGTTCAATAATGATGAGACTAGAGAGCCAATCAAGGATTAATTAATTGGGCACGTCCAATCTCTCTGATTGACCGATTACGCCTAGTTCAGCAGTATTCCAAAATTGAGTCCTACAATGAGCCACACAGCAAAGAAAACACAACTGACTTCCATCAAAAATATTTAGATGTCAGACAACAAACAAGAAGGAGATAAGAGGAAAACTTTGCTTGGCAATACAACACATTCTGGCAGCGTACTCATTTGTCTTCAGAGAACAACAAACATGCTGGAATATCAAGCCAAGACAATCCAAAAATGCAAAATATCCTTGATCTAAATTTGGACTGGACTAGACGTTTTCTCCAGTCTGGTAACAACATGAATAGCTCATAAGATTACCCTTAGAGCATCACAAGAATGGTGACACAAGATCGTCAGAAGGGAAAGATCTGGACTAAAAGCATCTTATGTCCTTGTAAAACCATTACGGACATCCATTTAGCAGCATGATGAACCAAACACCATAACAAATAAAAGCAGATCTATCATTTACATCCATAACATACAAAAACTAGTAAAATATAGAGTTGTGCATTTTTTTTAAGCCACTGTTGGGATCAGCCATTTAAGATAAGATTGCAAAATTCTTATTTGAGCATTTATTAGAAATCAAAGTTCAACTAAAAGAAAATTGTCCTGTAGTATATGTTAATAAAAAACTAAATTGTCTTAATTTAAAGATGGTTTTTCCAAACTTATTTTAATTAGCTTTATGGAGTGCAAACTTGATCTCTGCCTTATGAAGGATCCAGATCCTTACAAATATCACCAAAGATGAGCAGTAGAGAAGAAGCTGGTTATGGGACAGATTACCTAAATCAAGACATCCCGTTAGGAGCTCAGAACTTCTTAGAGGATTATGGTTGTGTAGTTTCAGCTAATTACTGATCAAAACCACATATTCATCAACGCTCCCTTAATATTATTCGTGGCACAACAACACAAGGATGAGCGGACAACTAAGGCTCACCCATGAATCCAGCAGGGTAGGTGATGTCGGTGCGGACTTTGCCGTCGATCTTGATGAACCTCTGCATGCAGATCTTCTTCACTTCGTCTCCGGTCAGGGCGTACTTCAGACGGTTCCTCAGGAAGATGATGAGGGGCAGACACTCCCTCAGCTTGTGGGGACCGGTGGAGGGACGAGGAGCCTAAAACAAAACACCTGTTAGAGCATCTAAACAACTTATTGACAGAGTCGGGTCACAAACAACATAAGCTTGACAGTGGATTTTGTTCAAAACAAAACCTTGGACCTTTTCACACCCTTTATTATTTCCAATACGTATAATGCAGATGTCCAGTGAATCAAATGCTAACACCAGTATAAATCAGCTGGGATTAAATCCAAGAAACGATGGCTGAGCACTTACAAAGACTCCAGTGAGCTTGTCCAGCATCCAGTGCTTGGGCGCAGCGACGCGCTTCAGGTGCTTCTTCGGACCTCTTGCCTGGGGAAAAAAGGATGAAGCCGGTTAATAAAAGATAAAACTGCCCCTTATGAGAAAGTTTACATCGCCAACTACAAGTTTTACACCTCATTTCAAGTTCTAACAGAACGCTAATGGCGCTTCATTAGGCCGGGCGTGTTAGCTTGACGAACTGCTGCTGAAATGAATGCAGGTACCAGTGACAGTGGCCTAGTTATGCTAAAATTAATAACACCTCAACTAATTTTTTGTTCATTTCCATGCCATTAAAATTATATTTTAAGAATAGATTTAAGGCAGAACTGCATTCTGTAGGGAAACGCATGCACAGTAGAGCTACACTGCTATCCTCTGTTATGCTAAGCTAACAGGCAGAGGGTTGGAAGCGGCTTTTCAAATAACCATTTGTAAGTGAAAACAACTCTACAGCTTTACAATTTAAACATCTAACATTAGTTAAGACGCTTTAGTTTACACTAGAACATTTTTTTATATCATTATGCCACCAGACAAGGGGATGTTTAAAGATTGATACTAGGCAGGATCGTGAAAAACGGCTCACCATGTTGGAGTCTGCGGGGGAAAGGGCCTCGTCACTTCCGCTAGTGGATGGTATCGCTTCCGACGGTGGCCTGGGAGGGACCTTAATGGCGAAAGTCAAAACCTAACATTCTTCTTTTTACGCTTTAGAAATTCTTATCTAAATGTCAGTTAAATGGGAAATTACAACACGTGCGTTAGAATATTTCTACATAAAATTATTTAAATATGTCAACATTAATTTCACTAACAAAACATCTGGATATCTCTTAACATATCTAGTTTTATTTTGTGCTCGAACTGGGTTTGTGTTTATCTGTTAGCTATGGAACCGAGTGGGCGTGGCTAATAATTTTAAAACAATTTAATCGGTTGGTTTGATTTCCGCCTTGACTGATACGTTTGCGCAGCCGCCATGTTGGCACGGGTGTTTGTTTGACACCCAAGCCCAATAGTATGGCGAAATGTTTTAGTAAAAGCTTATCCAAAGGTAAACATAACTTAGGGTTAGATTAAAGTACACTATAACCAGATTTACTAGAAATCTTGTGCTTAATAATGTAAATACTGAATAAATAATATGATTATTAATTTTCTGCAGGGATAATAAATAGAGCATACTAAAATTGTGTTTATTATACATAAAAACCTGTTTGTCAAAACCTGTAATGTGTAAAAAAATAAAATAACAAATAGTAAAAATCCTTTCATTCAGTCTTTATATGTTTTGGGTTGTCCTATCTATTCATGCATCCAGAGACGTAGCAGTATTTGATAGGTTTGATAAGTTATCATTGAAAATGTGTTTGGCTTATTCCTGTTTACATCTAAAACCCCTGCTGGGACTGTGTAAGCCTCTCCCAAATGCCCACATGTCATCTCCACTTTTAATCTTTGCTCCCATCTTGCAGGTACTTCTGACCTGTGGAGACAGCCAATCACACAAGAGATCCAAACAACAGGGAGCCAATCAAGTGCTGGTGGGCGGTCTAAACTCAGAGAAGCGGGCTTCAGCTTGAGTGGTTGTTTCCCGCCTGGTCCTAGTGCTGACAATTTCTGTGTAGTGTAGCAGAACATTGTTTTTGGACAGTAAAAGTGCAGGGGACATGTCCAGTGCCCCCCCCCCCCCCCCCCCCCCCCAAAAAAAAAAATTTAACTCCGTGAGACTAATACAACTATGCTGATGACACTCAGATCTACGTGTCGCTGACAGCGGGAGAACATGGGCCTGTTGATTTATTGTGTCACTGTACTGAACAGATCAGTCTGTGGATGCAGAACAACTTCCTCCAGCTAAACTCAGACAAAACTGAAATCA
>JAVLVB010000373.1:610741-624886 GCA_032876305.1 Orestias chungarensis
CAAAAAAATGTCTCCGTGGATTTGTAGAATATTAAACAATTGAGACAAGACTTTCCTTGATTTACCTAAATCATTTAGTGGTTTAATGAATTATTTGGACAATTAAGTTTTCTGAAATGCATGAGGAATAACTGGGTTGTTAACAGTAGTTTAAGCAGGTAATATAAATTTTTAAGCTGGTTTGAGAAATCAGTTTTCTTACTAGACCGTGATTGGCTCGTTCATGTTTGAAAAATTCCCTGACCAACCTGTTTGGTCTCCATGGAAACATTTGATGAAATACATTAAAAAAGTATGATATGAATAATAAATCATTCTATTTCTTGCACAGAAAATATTTGGTGGATTTATTTAAAGGGAAACAATTTTATTCAGTTTAAATGTAAAAAAAAAAAAAACTTCTCAAGTCAGGTGGATTTTATAAAAGTGCAAAATAAAAATCCTACATCTCCATTGAGACGGTAACAATTAAAGGAGAACTGAGAATGCATTCATATTGCTTGAACATTCAGCCTAGTTAACTGCTGGGTAGTCTGCAATTATTATCTGAGCTTCATGTTGAAATAAATAATTTCATAATCATACTAATATACCTCTGGTATTAAAAAAGTATTTTGGATTTTTTTTAAATTGAATAAATGAGGCGTTTAGGGAAGTAACATCAGGATGTTGATGTAAGACTTTAGGATTTTTATAGCTCTTTTCAGATAACATATAGAACCAATGTTTTTTTTTGTCATTTATAAGTAGGAGACGGAGTGATAATAGTATATTGAAAAATGGATTATGACCCATTTCTAATGATTTCTTTACACAGTATCTACAAAAGCAAATAATTATTTCAGTGGATAACTGTAAAACTGCATGCAGATAAACAAGATATAATAGTTAACTTTAATCAAATCAAACATACTTAATTTATACCACAGGGAAATTAAACTTATCTCCTAGAAAAACATAATGATCGTTTGAAAAGTGGACATAGATTTGTAAACCAGTTAAGGATTTTACTTATGTTGGAGTCAGGTAAAAATAATTGATTTTAAATGGTTGAAGTTTAGTAAAAGCAGAGAAATGTAGTTGTTGATTAAATCTACACAAGCCGGACAAATAGATTCTCCAAACTGAATTGATGTATTTTCTTCTATGCAATTATTTGCTTTTGATTTTTATGCAGCAAAAAATATTAAAGTAGTGTATTTTTTATTTTTTTTCTCTTACAGTCCGCACTGTGGAAATTATGGGTACCCGTGTGTGGCTAGCATCCCTGGATATGGGTAAGCAGTCTCCTCGCTGGATGGAGGTGTTGTATGATGAGAATGGTTCTGGTGAGGCAGTGGAGCGAGACGGCTCTGGGTGTTGGTTTTATGGGGATGTTTGTTTTGAATTTGACATGGATAAGTATAAGGTTTTGGATGACGAGTCTGGTTCTGAGAGTGAAGGAGTGGATGCGGATTACTTATGGGATTCTGTTTATGGAGAGCCTTGCTTTGAGTCCGACTTAGAGGGTGATCCAGCTCCCTTAAAATCTGAACCCAACACTTCCCTAAAGAGGAAGAGGAAGGAAGACCCGGCTCGCTCTACATCTACTCCTAGATTTTCAAGAAAGAGGGCAAGGGAGGAAGGTGCTGGGGAGAAGCGCTCTGCTAAGAAAAGGAAGAAGCGTTCCTTCAGACAACATAACACCTATTCAAATGACTCTGGTTTAACCTGTGGTTTCTGAAAGGGGAAATGACTAATTCCCCAAACTGAAGCAATCAAGCGAGGAGATTGTTGCTTTCTTGAATGTTTACCATTCAAACCGATTGCTTGCTAGCAGGACTGGTGTTGCCTTTGGTAGCGTCTTGCACCTGGGCTTTGTTTTCACCGCTGCCATTTTCTGTTCTTTAGTATTTAAGGAGTTTTGCAGGACTGGTGTTGCCTTCGGTAGCTTGTTGCACCGGGGCTTTGTTTCCACCGCTGCTGGATTTTGCTTTTTAAGCTTAAGTTTTATTTGTTACTACTAGCATTTAGATCTTATGAAACCAATCTAGAAATGTTTTTGATAAACACAACAGGAGGAAAGGAAATATTTAAAAGATGTTTGGTCAAGACAGGCAGACAACAGGAAACTACAAATGTAAACCGCTTGACCTAACCCTTTAACATCAGTTGTGGTTTTATGTGTCAGTGAATTTAACCCTGTACTGAGTTTCGTTAGACTTCAGGTTGATGGAAGATGCTAATGAGATCTAGAGGGACGTAAACAGAGGACCGTCATCTGCACTGCAATGTGAGGAAAAGGTGAGTAGATGTTCAGAAAGTACAGGGGGAAAAAATCACTGATTTAAACAGATGGTGCTATGTTATTATGGGAAGGCTCTCTAATTCATTCATTTAGGATCAGTCTGAAATTCAGGAAGGAACAACTCCTCATGGTGATCCAGGATGTCTGTGATGGTGAAGAGTTTCCCAGTTGTATCTGGAGGCAGACCAGATGAAGCAGACGGAGAGCATGAGGAGGTAAGTTCACTAAGCTAACAATGATACATCAGATCAGAATCATCAGTGGATCATCACAGAAACAACCTTTCTGTTCTGTTCTGGTTTAAAAGCTCAGTGAACTCCTGCTTACTGTACTTGTTGTTCATGTGTTGATGTGTGTTATTCTACATCTACTTTTCCATGTTTCATTGTACTAATTACACCTTCATCATTCTCCCCCACTCAGATGTTTCCAGACTGCTTAACTATACTCACCTGTTGGATCTCATCGGTTTCTAAACCTCCACCTTTAACATCAGCAGTCAGATGGAGGTAGATAAGAAAATTAAGTTGACGAAAAAAGTAAGAAAACTAAAAATTGAAAATATGGCTACAAAACATTGAGATGAAAGTTTGAAACTGTTTCTGACTTTGTGTTGTCCATCTATATTCACATTATTGACACGTTAAAATTTCTCTCTTTTTTTCTCTGTTTATCAACTCCTATTGTATGACACGAGTTGATCAACAGAGAAAAAAGAGAGAAATTTTAACGAGATGCAGGTAACCGGCTCCACTTCCTGATCTCCTGATTAAACTGTAGAAACGGTGAGTACATAATTGTTACTTGAGAAGAAAGTTACAGTTATTCTTCTATTATTTACAGATAAATAAATAAAAAACTGAGAAAACAGAAAACACTAAATACAAACTCAAGAAAGAAAAAAAAACACATGGCTAAAAAGAAACACACGGTTGAAATATTCTAGAAAATCTTGAACAAGTTTCTGGTTCCAGGTCCCGTCTCCGCAGAACTCTGATGTCTCTCATCATCCTCGATTGAATCTCATCTGTTTTGTTTAACATCGGCAGTCAGATGCAAAAGATAAGAAAATCAAGTTGAAGAAAAAAGTAAGAAAACTTCACAACTACAAATTTCAAATATAGCTACAAAAATTTGAGATGAAAGTTAGAGACTGTTTCTCACTTTGAGTTGTCCGTCTATATTCCCCTTATTGACCCTTTAAAATTTCTCTCTTTTGTTTCCGTTGGTCAACTCGTGTCCTGTGGCCTGAGTTGACCAACTAGGGTCTTAGGTAACCGGCTCCACTTCCTGATCTCCTGATTAAACTGTGGAAACTGTGAGTACAAAATTGGGAAGAAAGTTACATTTATTCATCAATTATTTAGTGATAAATAAATAAACAAACTGAGAACCAGAAAACACTGAATACAAACCAGAGTAAACAATAACTGAGTGTGATTTAGATGTAACACCAAACAACAAAAACAAAATATATGAACTCTGACCGCAATGACGCGCCTCAGTGTCTATCCCAAGACTTTACTTGTTACAACTTTATTATTAGAATCATTGATTAGTTGACTTTTAATATAAACACTAAAATAATCTATTATGTAGTTTTTGTTTCTGTGAGATTTCTGTGACTCACTTCTGGTGTAAAAGTATCTGAGATTCTCTCATCCTTCATCTTCTCTGTGTTCCAGCTTCCTTAGCGTTCCTGATCTTCAGACGCCACTCTCTGAGGAAGTCAATATATCTGGTCGCTGCTGCATGCAGGTAACCTCACTCTGACCACCTGCGTCTCCATCTACTAGATCCAGCAGCGAGTCTTAGACTCACGCTGGACTGGTGAGATGCTCCTCAGGATGAAGAACCTGAGCCTCTCCTCTAGTGTGAAGCTCCACCCCAGACCTCAGAAACATCCACACAGTTCAACAGTTCAGCCTTGTTGCATCTGACCTGAATCATCCACTAACTCACCACTGAGCTGCAGAAGATCTCTGAAGAGTCCCGAGCGTCCTGGATCCAGCTGTGATCGTGCTCATTTATTCTGGACATGTAAATAAAGTTTGATTAACGTGCATCTGGTCTCCTGGTGTTTTTGTGCATGAGGGTCTGGAAACTTCCACCCAGCATGTTCCTCAACATACCGCTGTAAAGAGAAGCAGTGTTTTAGGAAATGACATGTTAAACTGCTAAAAGTTAAATAAGGTAAAAGAGGCAAACAGGCAGACATTGCACCTGATGTCGTCAATGACCAGTAAATAATTCAGATGCTGCGACTCCATGGACAAGAAACCAGAAGATCCCAAAGGAGACTGAGAAACTTGTGACTGAAGAACAAACCCTGCAGCACAATGGAGATGTCACATTCATACAAGATACTAAATTGCTTATTATTAAAGAAGTCAAAACTATGTGCTTAGTATTAGACAGGAAACAGGAAACCCAACAACATGTTTCCTTTACAGAACTGAAAGATCTGTGCTGTAAAATAAACAATGTAAAAAATATTAATTCCAGAATATAATCATTTTTATTCTCCCTCACAAAGTTTTCCTATTGGTTTATATTATATAAATACATTTTAGCATATTACATAAAGCTAATCAGTTGTGACTGAGTTACTCAATCAGAACAAATAATTAAACTCACTCTTATACTATTATAAAACATATTAATATTATTATGTCATTAAAATCTGTCTAATTATGTCTACAATATAACATACATCCAGTATAACTATCACTGCTTTGTGGTCTGCATTTTCTAAATTTATTAAACTTCACAGAATATGCTTTCTAGTTCTTATTCATATTCAGTTCATGTTTATTACCAATAGAGGGAGACATAGATCTCTAGTCCTGTTTATGGACTCTAGTGTTATTTAGTGAGACCTGCTCTTTGTTTTTGTTTATCTATCGAAACAGCAACAATTAATAATTTACAGTTGTAACATCTGCTACCAGGTACACGAGGATAAATAACAGTTGTGAGGTTAAATTCTCTTCATGCACAAGAATCCTACTTATGATCCTTGTGTGTTTGGGTGTTGGTGTTTATCTGTGTTTTGCTCACTTCTGTGAGCCTTTTGCCTCATTTAGCTTTTTACTGTTTTTTTTTGCTGGTAATTACTGCCAATGTGCTTCCATATTAGTTCAATCATTTGTGCTTAACCTCTTTGTTGATTCCTGTGATCTGCTCTTTGTGCGTTTGAATTTGGTTTTCATAGACCAGAGTTAGCCGTGCACTGCTTGAGTTGTTGTTCCTTTCTTTCTAGTTGCCCTTCAGTCCGCCTTCAGTCTTTCGTCTCTTCCAAAGCTCACCTGGATTCAACGCCTTTAGCCAGTCTTACCTCAGTATTGTTCTTTGCTCATACTCTGCCACAACCCTGGTCGTCTTGTGTGAGTTCAGTACGTTTTCTGTTTTTATTACTAAATATTCTTGGGGCAGTTTCAGGTTTCCTGCTACATTTTTTAATTAAGGTTTAAAAAATGGAAAAAGAAACAAAGGTTCTGACCATTTCTTAAAAATGTCCCGTTTTTAGTACTGTAAACAACATTCACCTCGAAAAAGTCCCCATTTGTGTTATTCTGTCACATTCAGGGGTGTTTTTTTTGTGTCTTCCTTAATGAAGGAGAACAAATTAACCATCTCCATCAGGCGCGTTCTCGGGGGAGCAGAGGGGGGACTCTGGTTCACACAGCAAAGAAAACATCCACTCAGCTGGGAGTGAGACTGGACCACAAAAAAAACACACACTAACTCACTCAGTCAAAAGAGGACTTTAAAACAATATGGAGCAGATGGAAACAAACACAACGCTGCCTCCGATGTAAGGAATGTTGTTCTGACCCACTTAGGGGGGACACGACTGGATTCGGAGGCAACGAGACACAACTTTGTCCTTTCACTGCACATCAGAGAGACGATTTTTATGAAGGAAATGCCCACCAAATCCCTTTACAAAACCAGGGGGAGGATAAAAAAGGCTCAGTCAAAACAGTCCTTCAGCAGGTTTTCATTAATCGCTCCTTTTCTTGTTTCATTACAGAAAGAAAAGAAACACGGGACTGTAGCAGAGATCCTTATCGACAGCTCTGGTGTGTGTGTGTGTCTGTGTGAGAGAAGGTAAAGTAAGGATATGCCTACACGGACACTGCATTACCTGAGCCCTCTGTATCTAAATTAATTAACAAGGCTTAGTGTTTTACCACTACTTCAAAAAAACCTATACGTTCCTGATTCCAACGTAAAATGAAGACACACAGGCACACAAGTTAAGATTTCCACCCATATTAGGACTTTCATTCATTTTAATAACTGCATTTATACCTAACCTTAAACATTGTCCATCTATTTCTAATTCTAACCTTTTTAAAACAACTTCACTCACACCGTAGCTCCTAACTACCCCCTGAACCCTTAACATTGTGGTTCACCACATGGTTCACCCACAAGACCCGTTTGTCTTATAACATTGGTCCCAGACATTTAACATGAATCAGTTAGAAATACACAAAGTCTTCATAAACCAACAAGACTGTTTCATGGCTGTAACCCCATCCCTGCGGCTCTGCTGCGGCGTTTGGGCTTTATTCCAGTGCCTTTGTAGGGTCGCAGATGCCCAGCCAATGTTCCAATGGACACGAATGTGCGTCACTATGTACGGCCCCGGCTGGAGAGCCACAATGCACGGATGACAGACATGCTGACTTGTGGGGTGAAAGCCGTTTGTTGTTATCAGCTCGTCTCCTCTTACCATAACAGATAGCATGTCTGGGGTGTGGTGGTGGTGTTGGTGGGGGGTACAGGCTCATCCTGACCACATTTGTCTGAAGCGGCGACGTAAAGCCCCTTTAGGATCAGTGGGTGGTTCAGGTGTCCATTTCAACTCTCAAAGATGTATTTTTTTCTTCCTTAAAGCACAAAAGCATGAAAATGCACATGCTGTGTACAGTAACCTGCAAAAGGCAAAACGAATTAAATTCAAACATCCTTTAGTAATCGTAACTCATATAGGTTTCTGCATAAAGCAGATGACTGTTGGTCAGTGTCTGCCTTGGTAAAGCAGTCTTATGAACAAGGATGATCCGGGTTGTCTGTAACGTTCGTCAGCTTATAAACAATGTTTATTTGCAGAGTAATACCAAGTCATGGCCAGAACAGACTTAGTTATCAGTAGTTTGGCATTTTTAGGTTCAATGGTTCTGATGCTGCTGCCAGACAGATGATGGCAGAAGAGATTACACTCTCCACAAACGACTTAAAGAAGATAGCGAAAATCTTGCTGCACACACTGGAGGACGTTAAGTTTGCCCTGTCCCTTCTCCTGGGTGGCTTCAACAGTTCCATCTTCAGATCAGTGTGTTGTCCAGGTGAACACCAAGGTATTTTTACTCACCGAAACTTCTTCTCCCATGATGGAGATACGCGTTCGATTCAACCCCGTTCGTCTTGAAATCCACAATCATCTCTCAATCATTTTTTTGTTTTGTTTTAAATCAAGAGAGGATTATCGTCACCACATCATGCCACAAAGCGGTCCACCAGATTTTTCTATGCAGATTCTTGTCCACCTTCTATTCAACGAACTAATCTAAAAGTCCCCTGAGTATTTCTGCCGATGACAGGACTCTCAACACATACTGGTAGTCTGAGGCGTTCACAGTGGAAAGCAATGGTACGAGAACGGTCCTCTGTGGTGCTCCTGGTGGTCTGGCTATTGGGGTTTCACAACTTTGTGATGTTACATTAAAGCAACACAAATTGACACATTATTTCAAAGGTTCTGTGAGGCCTCTAGAGGTCTGTAAGCTCGAGAGAGAAAACAGCATAACGAAGAACGAGAATAACAGAGGCAGGTCAGTTGTGGCTTGGAGTTTAAATCCGGGTTAGGTTATAAGGACCATGCTGTAGACAGCACTGTTTTGTTCAAAGTATAAATGACATTTATTGGTTTGTATGTAAAGCCATCCATATATGTTTTTTTCCATCTATCTATCAAATCATATATTCTTCCATCCATCAATCCAACAATTCATCCACCCATCAGTTTGTACGTCAATCAATCCATCCATCAATCTGTCTATGCATTTGAACGTTCATTCATGTGTTCATTCATTCATCAATCCGTCTATCTGCTTCTTTTTTTATCAAGTTCTATGTGTAAAGTTTGAACATCTCAGCTAAAAAGTTGCAGCAAATTCCTTTATTTCTATTTTTAAAACAAATGGGGGGAAAAAAGAACAGCAAACCTTGAACATTTGAGTCGAGCAATATATCCCCGCATACTGTCACAGATACCGTTTGTTTCGAGAGCCAACCGGATCCCCTTCCATCCCATTAGAGGGTGTCAGCATTTAGGCAGGTAATTTCTGAAAGACCAGCAACAGGTAAGTGGTTTCAATCCTCTGTAACAGTGTAGTGTATGTTGTTGCTTGCTCCTGTCAGAATCAAATGTTATCAGTGGCAAAGCTGAATCAAAAGCTGAATTTGTCTTTTTGACATGCCGTGATGGGCTTATTCTACATCGTTTTCTGGAGGTTAAAGGTGCCTAAAGTTCGTACGGTGATGAAGCAGAGAGCTGGGTCTTGAGAAAACAAACCATGAAGCGGTAGTAAGGTCAGTCGAGGCTGATCAAAGCGGCCTTCAAAATATTATCTGAGCCATGAAGCATAAAAAACTCTGAAACTGAAGGTGTGTAAAACTAACTTGCTTTAGGTTTTATGCATCAGTTTAGCTCGGCACAGAATTGACCAGAAGACAAGAAGGTGGTTTCTGAGGAGTTGTGCTCCACAGCAAGACACAGAGCCGGCCCAGGGCAGAAGCGAAAGACCATGAATGTCCTGGATTCTTTTTTAGAGAAGGAAAAAAAGGAAAGGGACACTTTTGGATTCTGTGAATGGAAAGATGATATATCTGAAATGTGTAAAGGCTTTGAACAAAAGAAAATTAAAAGAATAAAAAAGATACTCCTTGGAGAGATTTTTTTAAAGTTGGTGTTGAGGTCAAACCTGTATAAACCACTATTGACTAAAAATATTGGAGATTTACAATGGAGAATTTTGCATGGTATTATTGCGGTTAATTCTTTTGTCTCTATCATTAATCCTGTTGTTTCAGATAAATGTCCGTTTTGTTTATCAAGAGAAACTATCTTTCGTTGTTTTTTACAATGTTCTAGGATAATGGATTTATTTATACTACTAAGAGATATTCGGAAATCATTTGGACAATGTTTTACAGAACAATCTTTTATTTTCGGCTTCTTATATGGCAAAAGAAAGAAGAAAATTGGACGGTCGTTAAATTTTTTTCTGGGTTAAGCAAACTTGCAATATATTTGAGTAGGAAATTTAAAATGAATATTGAACAAAATAGTGATTGTCTAAAACTTTTTTAATAGAATGGTTAGAGCAAGACTGATGTTAGAATAGAAATATTATCTCTCTCTCTCTCTCTCTCTTTATACATATATATATATATATATATATATATATATATATATATATATATATATATTTATATATATCCTTACGGAGAAATGTGCTTTTACAGAAGCAAAGCTGCTATGCTGGCTGTTGTTTGTTTACCATCTTAACCCTCACATTTAAAATAATGCCCAAGCGTTTTATGTTGCAGCTAAGATCTTTTTGTCGTTTGACTTTTACATTGATGTAAACTTTTGTGTTATCAAGGCACCCAGTTCTGTTATAGAAGGAAAGTTATTTATATTTTATCATTCCATGTATAATTAATAATAATTATAAGGGACTTGGCCTCTAGAAAAGGATCAGAAGTCAAACGTGAGCAATAATAGTGTGTTGTTTTTCTTAACTCAATCTTTCGCACATAGTTATAGTTACATACATTTATATATAAGTTTTTAGAGTGAGTTCATCTAATTATTCATCTGTTTTTAAACCATTTGTGTAACTTTGTTTCAGGTAAAGTCATTTAGTATGTTGAAGTATTTGGGTGATATTTATTGTTTGTTTTACTCTGTTTTTGTACAATTAAACCTTTTGTTATTTTAATATATTTAAGTGTTACTTGTTGCATGTTTTTGTTCTTGCACTACAACTTCCTGTTGCCCGTTGCTGTTGCACGTTTTTAAACCAAAAATGTGCTGTAAATTAAACCCAGGCCACTCTTGTAGCTAGACGTGTTACCCTTCGAGATTAAAAACTATATGTGGCAACCTGGACATGATTTATCAGTCTGTAATCATATTATTGGTAGTACTTATGTTTTGTGTACAGCAACGGCATAATGTCAGCATGTAAACCGGACGTGTGTAAAGACATGTCAGGCTGTCAATAGAAGGTAAGCAACACAGGTTTATTGTAGCTGTGTGAATGATCAACAGGTCATATTGACTAAAATAGAGGGCCCCAAAATCAGATTCTGATTAGGGCCCCATGGAGGCTTGGGCCAGCTCTGGCTAGACACATTGTACCAACATCCATGTCACATGCTCCTAAAGCTTCCACGTTTCTTAATCTGATTCATTACGTTCGCGGCGACTATAGAAAGGTCCCCTTGTCCGAGGCTCCTGATGTATATCAGCCGCTGTCTTAAGTAACAACAAAACAACTGCTTCATCTTAATTCAAACAAAAAAACTAAAAAAAGGAGTATGTGGAGATAACCACTTCTCAGACAATCAGATCTTTGTGAAGCCAAAGACACAGAAGGCTCTTTTCCATGAGAGCAGAGGCTCAATATTGTCCGTTAAGAAAAGAGGAAGTCTATTGTATGTTGTCCTTTTTTTTTTTTGGGTACGTCTCTCCATCAAGTCCTGGTTCCCTGTTTTCATGTTCTTTATGCGCCCATCTAGGTCCAACAGGTGCGCCTTACTCGTCTTTATAGTTTGGCCTCCGAGAAGTCGACTCATATGTCTCTTTGAACCCCTCTCACATCAGTCAACTGGTTTCTATTAAGGCCCAGTGATGCAGTGGTGGATAAAAGAGCAGATGCTCCGATTGTGCTTTGGGTATTAAAGGAGAACATCCCAGCGAAAGAAACTCACTAATTAAATGAGAGCAAACTAAACGGAGCGGTACGCTCTTTCCACAAATAATACTATGACAGAGAAGCAGAAAACAGGAATGTGCCTTAAATCTCTTGAACGCCCTCCTCGTTTCCTCAAATGTATCGATGAAGAAAGCAAGTGGAGAGAAAAATAAAAGGCAAAGTCTTCTCTCTCTCTCTCTCTTTTTGTCCACCGATTCCCGCCGAATCCAAATGTTTAGGATTTCTTTTCTTTTTTTCGGTCAGCATCCAGCCGGGACGTCTGACATGAAGTCAAACTCATTCTGTCCCAGCCAGAGCTCCGGAAGCTCGTTGGCGCGGTCCAAACCCAGCTCGACCACCAGAGACATGAGAACCTCCTCGTCTACGGGGTCAAAGTCAATAATTCCAGTCACTCCAGAGCCTTGGCCTGCCATGCTGATCCCCATGCCCATGCTCCCGCCGCCGAGGCCACCGGAGGGCCCCAGGAGAGGGTTGACTGTGCCCAGTTGTGAGCCACCGAAGCTCTTTTGAGTTCCCGCGGGCGCCGAATGAGCCGCAGAGACCCCTGAGGCGAGGTTCTGGTAGTGAGAGTTGAGTTTCTGCAGCTGCATGCTGGCTATGAGGTGTGGGCCCGTCTGCAGACAGAAGGGCTGCGGTTTGGAGAGCGGCACCGACGACAGCGAGACACCCGGCGACGAGGCGGGACCTGCCGAAGGGGAGAAGGGCACGACGGAGGGCTTGGAGGAAGAGTAGTGGAGAAGGGAGGTGAGTGGAGAAGATGACGAGGAGAGGTCCTTCATCGCAGCGTAGGTGTTGCCAGGGAACAGGATTGAGGTCATCACCAGGAAAACCCAGAGCCTGCATGAGGAAGAGGAAGGATGAGGAATTATCACTATCAGCAAAAAGAGCCTGGAATCCAGTTCTTAACCCTAAAATGACAGTTCCATTTATTTAAAGGTGTTTCCAACCGACTGTCAAAGATTTCATTTGTGAACACCTGTAAAGGTTTGCATCTAAAAGTTCCACCTATGAATTTAAAAACAACTTTAAAATCCTCAGCTGACCAATGAAACTGAGCATTTTTGGTACATTTACAGTTTTCACCTCATCGCCTTTGTCCTGTTAATTGCAACCAAACAATATCTCTTCTGATTGGCAAGCCTGATTGGTTGCTGCTGCTGCTAATACATCTGAGGTGTATATTTAGTGCCAACATGTGAATTGTAACTCTTATTCAGAGAGGGACTGAGTTTTACGCACATATTTCTGCTATGCTCTGTTATCAGAGATGCCCAAACTGCAAAAACATAAAATTTAATTAAAATACTTATTCTAGATCACTTCTCATGCAAGCACAAAATATGCTTGTGCACGTAAACATGATTGCATACTTAGCAGCGCTGTTTTAGTAAGAGAAGTGGCATGGCATGCCAACACTCCATAGAGGAGAACTACTTCAGGCCTCTTGGGAAAATCTTTAAGCTGTTTCGATGAGGAATAGATTCATGATCATCTGTTGTTATAAATTTATGCTCTACTGATGTTGGAACATTGTTCAGGTTTGATTTGGATGTTTTGTCTTATTGTTATAGTTAAAACATTTCATATAACCCCGTTAACACAAACACTTGTTTGAATTTTTAAGTATATACTGTAAGGTTCTGTTATGGATTAATATTAGGTGTTCATTTGTGCTGCTGCACTGTTACTGTTCTCTGAAATTACGTGTTTTTGGCTTGCAAGGCATGTTGGGCGCTTTCTGGAAGGAGGGAATTGTTGATGAAAGGCTAAAAGTGTTTGCCTTATAATGCTGTGTGAGCTGCCCTGGTATTAATAAACGAATAAATCAGTGTTCTGAGCAGAAGGTATGTCTGGTGCTTAGTTGTCCGAGCAGAATTTTACAATGCATCAGAAAATGCTTTCTTTGTTTCAGACATGGCAGATCTTTAGCAATTGGAAAAATATATACTCTATATTATCAAGTGATTGTAACGTTTTCCTTATACAGACAGGCTACAGTAAAGCAAAATACTGATAAGTTTTCAGTTGGAGTTTGGACTTTGCTGTGTGAGAGAGAGATCTCAATGGGGTCCACTCCCTCACCCACCCCGAGCTCCGCCCCTGAGTACCGGCAAGAATTTAAAACCACTTTAACCCCTGTGGATAAGTGTTGTAAAATTGAAAGTTGGATTTTCAGAAGTGAAATGAACGTCTCTGGTAGAATAGCTTAATTCATATTAAGACGTTTTTATCGCTGCTTTTTCCGGTGGTTGCTCACAAACCGTGCAAGATATCTCAATAAAAACGTCTTTACTGCGTGCCTCCTGACGAATTGAAATTCCCCGTCGACTGTTAACCGCAGGTTTGGTCGTGTTCTCCGGTTCTGGTAGATCACAGGAATCACATCTGTGTGGGAAAACGCACAGCGAGGTGCTCCTGGTGCCCGGACTGCCACATGACTCTGAATGTGGGGCCAGGCTTTGAGTGTGTGTCTGCTTTTCCTCCTGACCTATTGAACACCAAATTAACCATGAAAAGGCCTGTGGGCACCGGTGACTTGAGGTAGGGTTTATGGGGCTGCCTACTTTGTTTACGTGTGTGTGTGTGTGTGTGTGTCTGTGTGTGTGTGTGTGTGAACACAACTCTCAAAACAACAGAGCCTTTGAGGATCTCAAGGAGAGCCTGGGTCAGTCACATGCGGGGGGAAATACATATGGGCCCTGAGAACGCGCCATATGTCTGAGTGTGTCTCAGGGTCTGTGTGTGTGTGTGTGTGTGTGTGTGTGTGTGTGTGTGTGTGTGTGTGTGTGTGTGTGTGTGTGTGTGTGTGTGTGTGTGTGTGTGTGTGTGTGTGTGTGT
>JAVLVB010000373.1:629091-655637 GCA_032876305.1 Orestias chungarensis
CTTTTTTTTTTTTTTTTTTTTTTTTTACAGAGAAATCGCAAGATGGTACGTCCAGGGATGGTGAATGGAGAATATTAGACTGGAATTTCAGAATAGAGAGAGTTCACCAGAAGACAACAATAGGTACATCAGCTGAAGTTGACGCCTTATTCGTAGCTTCCTGTTGGGAAAACGTTAATTTCTCAAATCGATCTAAAATCTAAAAAAATCTCAATGAAAATTCTTTAATGGATGATACCAAATGCTTTGTTTGCATTTGGCGAACCTTACCCGCAATTAACAGGGACTAGTCAAACTAGTACTGAATTACACTGATATTAATAAAGCCAATGTTCTCTATTGTCTCAGCTATTGTAATTTCATTGGAGCTCATCTACCCATATGGTATGTGAATGAAAGTAAATCTTCTTGAATCTTGAATCTATTGGACTGGATGCATCCTTACGTCAGTCATTGGGAAAAGACAACGTTGATTCTGACACAATGGCAACAAAAAGAAAAATGTACAAAAACGTTTGTAAGCAGGCATACATGCTGATGCCAAGAGCAAAATATCTCCCAATGTAGGGCTGTGCTTGTCAGTGCTGGGACATTGGAAGTAAAAGGTCAGCATAACCACATGGGCGTAATCACAAACAAGTATTTTTTTATGTTTATACATCAGATTAAAGTAACTGAGAATTCTGCTGATTGAACAGATAATTTAACATTAATGGGGCATTTAACTCTTATGTTGGATTTAACATTTGTGCCCCTCTGGAGTACTTAGGGTCAATCTGACCTGGGGCATATTTGGGGTCTTAAAAACAACTCTAAAATAAAATTATACTTCATAAACCATTAAGATATATTGTCTTTAACCCAATTTCAAACAATTGAGATAAAATATATGTTTATTTATTGCAATTTGTCTTCACTAGAACACAATTAAGTCACATGGGACTCAGCAGCGGTGTAACCACAAGCCTTCATTCAAATCAAACCTTTCTGGAAATAACAAAAGATGTCAAGCCACAGAAGTTATGGGAACAATTTTTGTAATTTGGGTCTTGCTTAGATCGGTGTAGTCAAGACGACAAAAACCTCTTTTCTCGTTCTTAGAATAGTTTGACTACCAAACTTCAGGCAAAAATCGACCTGAACTGATCCAGGGAAACAGTTTTAGCTTTCAGATATTAAACACGTCATTTTATTTGAAACGAGAGACCAAAGATCAAATATGGGTTCCATGCCTGAATTCTCCACCCTGATCCATCAAAAGTCAGCCAATGTCCCGGTCCATGTGGAAAATCCGGTCTCCATTGTTTGGAGGCGGCTGCTCTAAGGGGCAGATGTTGCTCATTCTGAGGCAAACACTCTCAGAAATCAGATGGATCATTTCAAACCCCTCAGTCTTTGTCCCTGTCACTCACCCATGAGAGAGGGACACCATGGTGGTCCGTGGAGCATTTGCATATGTATGCAATCTCACTTACGAGGTCTTCAACCATTGTCATTAAAGACGCTGATGAAAAACTGTTGACTCACTTATCAAGGAGGCCAGAGCGTGGGCTAGCTGAAATGTTGTTGTTTTTGCTGTATATGAATTATAAACTGACAATGAAGCAGTTTTATGCTGAATAAAGACTTGTTATAAACTTTATTGATCAAAAAAGTCTGAGGAATATCTCGCCCCATCCCAAGTTTTTGAGGAAAATGTGTTTTCTAATCAAGATTCCCCGACTCTATACCAATGATTTGTGTGAAAGAGCTGCAGCTTTGGAGGATAAAACATAATACACAACAGTTTTGCAGAACAACCTTTTGTTTCTAACACACATTAAGCTCAACACACTCAGTCTTGATTAAACTCACATACTCACAACTTACTAAGGTGCTCGGCTAACATTAGCTGCTCAGCCAAGTCTTTTTCTAACCTGGTTTGTTGCTGATTTATATTACAGTGCAGTTCCTGTTTAAAACGTTTGTCTGAGTTCTTCTTCCACTTACGAAACTGCGCATTATCAAATTGAATGACTATTTTCCGGGGTTTGTCTCAATGATCAAAATACCGGTATACAGTTCGCTGCATCAGCCGTATCCGTTTGTATATACAGTATTATACTGTAAGGGGTAAGAGTCAAGAGAAACGAACTGTGGTACAATAAAAACTAAATCATTTAAAGGACAGCCTTAAACCCATATTTATTTTATTACTTTACATTTGGTTAATATTTAAGCTAAAGGTGTCACAGCCATTCATTTCCATAAGAAATGCTCTGTTGGAATCAATGCAAGCATGAAGAGGCAGAAGTTTAACTTAAGACCCAATCTGTAGAAAAACAGATTTCCCTCACTTTTTGTTTAATCACACGTATCTTTTTTATAAAGCCATTGTATAAACATCACCCCCAGCTCCTGTCTAAACAGAACAAGTCCTCATTCCCCATTCATGTTGATGGCCTGTGGAGAGACGACGTCATTAGGCGCCAACAACGTTGCCTCGGTGCGGTCAAGTGCCACGCGCTCGGCCTCTCTTCCGTTAAGCAGATAAAAGGTGGCATCTGTCTTTATTGTGCGAGTAAATCCCCTCTGCCATTGACCGCGGACACTTCACATGTTGATGGGGAGGAGGACATGTAGACGCAGGACCCCCGCCGCTTTGTTCCTCTCAGGGGGAGACGTTATGCAAATCGAACGAACCGTTTGGTGATATCCATCTAACACAGACAAATAATTATGACACGTTAACCTGGCTGCCAGAGAGAAAGGTGAATTTACCCCCCCTCAAGTTGGGGGCCAAAAGGGAGAAGAAAAAAAAACTGCATGCAAAGATAACGCGGCATGTGAACACCTCCTCAAGCTGACCATATTGGTTCATTTTGGAAGGATTTGGAGGAGTTCCAGAATAACAAAACTTATGCAAATGTTTGGAGCAGCTGCCAAAGCTTTTAACAAGAGGGCTCAGAGGGAAAGAGAAAAAAAACCCCAGAGAGGATGGGGCTTATCTAAACTAATCAACAGCAAAGGGTCAAATCATACTCTATTCAAAGCATATGGCAAACTATGGATGGATGATTTGCATTAGTGCTTACTTGTGTGGATTACATACAACTGCTTTACAAACTGTACATGGACATGTGATCATACCTCGTCAGACTCTGGTGCAGTCACCCAAAAAAACAAAACTCTTTCCACATGTATTCAGTTGTCTTCCAGGGATGGAAAAAATATATCTGTCTGTGTCAAAAGGAAGACAAACTGAGCAAAAGATGATGTGCAAATTTGCAGGCTCTGAACTCACCAATAAAGTCTAATAATAAAAAAAGATTCATACTTTTAAGCTGTCATTGGCTGAGGTATTCATAATTACATAAGTTTAAAAACTCATTTTTTTCTAGGATGTTCCAGTCCTGTTTTCCTTCTATACCTAATGGTCAACGGACCATCTGAAGATGAAAGTTTAATGCTTCCCTACATGACCTATGCGTTAGTGGAAATATTTAAATAGTAGGTCAGGTTGCCATCAGTTGGAGCCGCTCCAAGCATTCAACTTTGAAATAACATAGTAAGTCAAAACAGAGCTGTTGCATGAAGAAAATTTTATGTTTCAATTATTAGGTTAATGCTGCAACATTTAAATACCTGTCGGGACAACTCTAAGGCGTTGGTGCGTCTGTGCAGTAGAAATAACATCTCTAAAACTCAGGAGGAGGTCAAACTGAATATTATACCCCATCAGATGTTGATCATAGAACCTCTTGAATTCCCATGTCACTAAATCTCATATGGCAGGTATGGTGTTGTAGGGTGAAGGGGGTGTAATGACCATTGTTATGCTTCTGAAGTAAGAAGGAGGTAGTTGTACACACCTCGTCGGTGAGTAGGTGTGAAGTGTAGTAACCCTAATCCAGTTTCTCTCATGTAAACGCATAAGTGAAAGTCAGTGGAGATGTAATTGAACTTAATTAACTTAAGTACTCGTCTTTGTTTATTCTCTGATATGTATCTTTAAATCGGCTAAATACGTCTCAGCCAAAGCAACTTCATAAGCTTGTGAACAGGAAATTCAGAATGTCTGTTTTATTTATATTAGGGATATAGACCTGCAGGTCGTTCACTGGTTGCTTCTAAACCTAAGCCTTTGTGTTCAGATCGTAACTACAGTATTAGAATCTCTCAAAGCTCTTGGAACAACTTGAAGTTTCTAGTATCCGTATCGGATGTTTGTGGATTTTTACCACCTAGTTTGCATTCGTGTTGGCAGGATGCTGTACTGATACGCCGTCAGCCTCATTGTAATGTCTTGATTCCATCTGTGGACTGTACAATTAACATTGAAAACATTTCATTTCCCTTTGGGATAAATATTTTTGATTTGTTTTATTTGATTTTTTTAATTTCGCCATTTGTGTTTGCTGATTATAAAAAGTTGAGAATCACGATTCGAGAAAAGTAAGTCCGGCAGTTCCAGTTGTGCCATAAATACCCATGGGGCCCCCCGAGTTTTTCTTTTTGTTAATATGACCCCATAGAGAACAGAAAAATTACATAGACACTCTCAAGTCTCTCACGTCTCTCATGTTTACAGTCCCCTGGCCGGTTACCGTGAAAGGCCTCCACCCCTCTTTTCCTTCGATTTTTATGAGGTAGAATTTCAACCGTCTCTCCTTCTCATAGCTCGTAAACGGTGTAATAAGTTTCACTGGCTTTGGCTGTGTGGAGCTCAAACCGCCTGGATGACCACAGCAGTGGTTATAAAGATCACAGGGAATCCTCTCACACACACTCTCAGTATGTCTCTATCTTCACAAGGACTTTGCATTGACTGCCGTTTCATTTTTCATCCATTTCTAAATCCTGAACCCAACTCTAACATTCAGCTTGACCTAAACTCAATGTAAACCTTTGTCCTAACCCTAACCCCTAACCCCAAACCATAAAACTTCCCTTTTTTCTTATAGGGCCCACAGCAACAAGCAAAATTAGGTCCTCACAATGTAGGATTTGATGAAAAAAGAAAGCCTGAGCTCACTTCTGTTCAGCACATGCTTGCTTTGATTGGCGACTCCTACGTTTGGTGTGAATTTCCAGGCCATTAATTTAGAGGAACATCGGTTCTAAAGGAAACCGCTTGACATTTGTGGTTCCTCTTTCAAACGCGCTCTATTAAAGCCTTCATTGACCCTGCCGACACTGCGTAAATCAGAGCGTAAAACGGCACAGACACACATGACAACAATGTGGTGTGCGGACTTATTTTCAACCAATTCCTGCGGTTCGTACCGAACATGCAATAAAATAACAGCAGACTGGCGACGAGTTTAAATCGGTGATCGCAACTTAAATAGTGAGTTTCTATCTGAACAATGTTTAAATGGTTGGGATGAGAAATCATGGTGTTCATTTAAAGGACTTACAAAGGAGTTGGGTGACACACCAGTAACTATAATTAATATTTCCTGTTATAAATTTGCTATTTATGTCTCAGTGCAACACGAACAAGATCTAAATTGCCCTTTCAGCTTGTTTCTCTACTTAGCTACACATTTCTTCATACATTTCCTTATAAAACTCATCAAATACCAAATTAATTAATGCACAACTACATATACAATACAGTGTACATAACTTTGGATAATAAATAATTATTTATCATAATGTATAGATCTGAAGTGGGCCACACAACCAAAACAGTAAATAATAATCATCAATTATAATACTGTAAGCTGCTCATTTTGCAAAGCCCACTTTAATAATTATGAAAGTGTTACAGTGGGATATGGTTCATATTCATCTACTGATTCATTTACATTGTCTACTGAGTTTGCAAAGCCGAGACTCAAATTAAGACATTTCATGCATCAAAATAACTAATGCACTTGATTAAATGTACCTTATTCACAAGCTGTGTACTAGTCAGCCTTTGGTCTAACCTTTTATCTCTTTGTTCCACCCTTAACAATAACCTTTGCTCTAGACTCCTCATGGTGTCTTGAAACTGTTTTGTGTCCACCTCAACTACAAGTCACGACACCCCGAGGAGAACTTGGCAGGGAGAGTTTAGCACTTCATTACCGCGCAGTCAGGCAGGACATGTCCTCAACTGCAAGGCTGTGAAGGGGAAATATGAGGGCAACTTCTTACAACTTCTTAAACAGTATAAGGTTTTTACTTTGTTACGATCTGTAGCCTTCAGTATGGTTCTCGCATAAATCTGTCTGAATAACAGACTTTTTTTAAATCATTTAACTCGTAGAGTTACTTCATCCAATCGTTTTCCAGCCACACCAGGTGGGTTAGTATACTCTATTAATATTTCGAACAAGATTTTTTCAGGGTCCTTCAAGAAGCAGTCAGCCAGATCAACTTGGGTTTGGCCTGTTGGAATCTATTTGTTCATTTGAGGTAAATCTACTTTAGGCAGCGCAACAGTATCATTGACAGACATATGGACCCTCAGCATGTTTCTGCCATTACGGACTTTTATGTGTTTTTTGGGTTTGACCGTTTCATTTTAACTCCTTCAAACATTATTCTTGACACCGTGGGACTGTTTTCTTGTTTGGCACCGTCTAAGTACACTGGAATCTAAAACTAGCGGGATATTAAAGTGAAGTGGTAAAGGTTTGACACAACTGGGTGTTCAAACGTGACAATGATGCCAAACAAACATAAAACATGGGCGGAAATGGATAAATCACGGTGGATTTATTTTCGGGAACACGATAATTAAAAGCCAGGTCAGTAAAAGTAGAACATCCAGGTTAATACGGCCAAACAACACAGCATGAGTAATACCAGAAGCTTGTAGATAACGTGCAACTTCCTAAGGGACTTTCAGCCAATATCAGCTGGGGTGTATGTTTCAGCATGGGTGGATTGAAGTTGGACTAAATTTAAATTCAAGGTTGTCCATCCAAGTTTTTCTCTTTGCATTCATTGAATGTCTGTATTTTACCATTCCATCCTGGAAAAAAGTCAAACTAAAGATGAAGCATTTTGAAGGGCCTGTATGTATATCTTTGACCCGACATGGATAACCAATAATAAACATTTAATTTTTGCTTTACACAAGCAGTTTTTGAAATTCAGGTCCAAGATTAGGGTTAGTTAGAGACTCCAGCACTTAAAGAGCTAAGAAACCCACCAGAACAGAGCTTTGTGTGTTGGATAGAGTCTTTCATCCATTGACACGCATTGCTCCGTTAATAAAGTTTGTTTGACGTAACATCTGCTGTTGGTCCTACTGTGTTTCTGAATAAAACACAATACACAACACATCCACAAGGAAGTAAAATGGATATTCATACCAGATGGGCTTGATAATATAAACATATTTAGTATATTAAACTAGTAATTATAGGATATTAGACCGGTTTTAGGAATGCTTAAAGAACCTGTTAGAGTCTTCCCAGATACTAATTTAAAAGTATCTCTGAATACCCCAAGAAACCTGCAGGTTTGTTTTGTTCTTGTACTGGCAGGTAAGGCCAATTGGGGCTATTGGGAAGGTAAGGTGTTTCTATGGTGATTAACAAAGGACTCATCCAAATCAATGGTTATCAATGATAGTGTTGACCAGGGGCAGAAGGAAATTAATTCAAGGCTAAGATGAAATGAAAACACCCACTACAAACTTTCAGCAAACATGTATTTTTTTAAGATTTGGCATGTGAAGACATTTAGGGTAATAGATGTGAAATGTTACATTGCTTAAACGTTACAGGTACACCGTAGCTACGGATGGGCTTAAAACATGTGCAGTTCTGGTGTGTCCAGTCCATCTGAGGAAGAGTTTCTAAACCAATAAGCTGCCTTTGTGATCGTCGTTGAGAAGGTGCTCCTATTCCATCTTTTCCTTCTTCTTCTTCCTCCGACTATCCATTTTCCTACCATTTCCCTAAACTTCCAATTTAGAGACTTACAGGTTTCCCTAGATATTTTACAAATCTTTTAAAAGGTTCCAGACCCACTTAGAAACAAATGTTTGACCCGTCGTTGGAGGGACGTGAATGTTCTGTCTGTTTTAGCACTCATCTGTCCACGAGAGGCTGAAATCACACGCAGGGACACGGGCAGACCATGAAACCGGAGCCCCGAAAAATCTGTTTTTTCCATTTAATGTGCGACTGATGCCTCCCCTGGTACCGAACGCTCGGGGGTGCACCGCTGTCTAGTTTTACAAAACTACAAAGAACGTACAATAAACTCTCATACATACATTTCTTAAATTTAAAAAAAAACACAAGAAATTAAAAACAGTCAACATTGTATAGCAGAACACATCAACCCCCATTGCTTATAAAACTGTTCTGCCCTGGAAACGCTCAACTAATGTTTTCCAAAACTGTCTTGTTCTCCTCTCCTTTGTTCGCTCAATCCATGCCTCAGGGTAGGAGGGGTCCACTTCATATTGTCTTCATTAGAGCTGCCAAGCGTAGACCTGGTTTCTGAGAGATGGTGTGTGTGTGCGTATGTGGAGTTAGGCTGTGGGTGCCAAGTCCTAAACCACATTCTTTAAATTCCCTGTAAACAAGAGGGAGAGAGAAATGAGAGGGGTTAGAGAGGTTACATGGGCGAGCACTCGCAGAGGACGAACGGCAGAAGACGGGTCAGGTTCTTCTCATTAAGCAAGGCTAAGCACACATACTTAGACGCAGAGAATCAAAACACAAGCACACGAGTGCCAAGCAAAAAATGCAAAGCAACATCTGGCAGAGGTGAGGCCTGTCAGTCCCGAGGAAACACAGGCATGCAAAGCAGGGAATTGAGAGCCAAATTTGCATGAGAACGCAGATTGGTTTCGATGCCTGACTGACACTCAAAATATGGACACAAGGCAAGCGTTCGGGCACAATAAGTGCGTTGTGAAGTGTAGTCGACGGTGTCTTTGTGGGGAAATAATGTCGCATTGTTTTTCTTTTGTCATGCTAAACGCCCGGTTAGCTGAAAACAAACATGTGGCACGTGTACTCCGCAACGATGAGTAATTGCCCCGACGCGCCGAGGGAGGATGTCCTGTTTCTTGGCCATTGTGGAGCTGTCAGCGTGGTACCATCACGTCCGTGTGTACAGCGAACAACAGCTTTATCTAAACTGGAACAATAACTCCAGTAACTTCCACAATTGGCAACTCTGAACCATCAACATTAAGAAGAGGAAGAGGCCGTAATGGATTTCAGACTAAACTAACTTTAAGGTAGTCAGAATTCAAAACACCTCATGCAATTTTATTCAAATGACAAACTTCTTTGAGAAACTGGGAGAAACAATTGTAAAATGTAGATAAAACAAACACAAACACACAGATAAGAGGCAAAGAGCCCAGATGCTCTCAACCTCCTGGCCTGGCGGGTTCCCACACCCACTAAAGGGAGAATGGTTTGGTTGTACGACTGATTTATGGCTTCTCACTGCAGATAAAGCGCAGCTGCAAAAAGAAGACATGGCCGTCCTGTTAATCTTCAGGCTATTATTCCTTCTGCTGTACAGTTTGCATTCCTTCTGTGTCTTCAAGAACACTTATCTGGGCTATCCATTCCTGCAAGAAAACAAAACACGCGGGCACCATGGATGACTCCAAGAAACCAACTGTCATACCAGAGCTCCCTCTTTTTATCAGGTTTAAAGCAAGTAGAGAAAAAAAAAAAGGTAATATTTTGGCTAATTAGTTGCTACCAACCTGACTATCTGGGAGTAACATTGAACTTATCTTTTTAGCTGCTAGTTTTTGTAGGACTTGCAAACTGTTGTGTTCTGGGATCAGATTTACTGATGACCGAGGAAAAGGCTACTGTATTCACAGTAGCACCAAGCTCATTAGCGGAGATTAAGCAGCACATTATTTGAAGCACATAGGAAATACATTTACATACCTTGTTTATATTTATGTGTATGCATTTAGCAGACGCTTTTATCCAAAGCGACTTACAAAGTAGACACTATGTTACTTATTATTAATCTGATTATAAGATATCTCGAGAAAAATCCCATCTCAGTGGTGACAGTGAAGAGATAGAGGGAAGTACAGAGAGAGTAGTAGAGGGGGTATAAAGGTATGGGTAAGAGTTAGGATAGGAGATGCTCTTTGAAGAGGGGGGTTCTTCAAGAGTTTCTTTAAAATAAACAGACGCTGAAGTTCTCGTGGCGCTTGGTAGGTCATCGCACCATCTTGGAACAACACGAGAAAACAGTCTGGATCGTCTTAAGCGTGGTGTAGGCACTGCTAGACGATAATCCATACATGACGGACGCGACCGAGATGTGACATGAACCTTTAACAAGAGTATTCAGGTGCACTACAGTGCAGTACAGCTTTGTACTACAGGAACCACATTTCAGGTGGAAGGATGTTTAAACACGACGGTTAACTATTGACTGTGCACTATGGAACACTAGCCTTTACGTGAAGGTGGATAAAACGGTTGAAATGAAGCCACAGGAAGTTCTGCTTGTAGTTTTCTACTAGGCTAAAAACATTTGAGTGAAGGCGGACCAGTCAGACTGTCCCGATACGGACGTTTGTGTTGGTCTACCTGGGAGTTTACAACCCAAAAACGTTCAACAGGTGTGAATACGTTTCAGAGCACTGTAAGAAAGAAGAAATCAGAATTATAAATGAACAAATTATTGCTGCAGTTACCAGTACAACTCATATGTGGTGATATGTGGGGTTGTTTCGGCAACTTTGAAAATATGAGCGAAACTTGCATAAATCTACAAGTCTTAACTTTTGTTTCTATTTTTTTTTCAGGTGAATTACATTTACCAGACGTCACCTCTTCTCTTAACGATAAATCCCGCTTGAGACTGAAAACATTTCAACAAAACGAGATAATTTGAGCAAAAGCAAAGTTTCTGAGATGCCTGATGGTGCTTTTGGATAATTTATAACGTGTTTTAAATTGCAAACAGAAAGCAGCTCCTTCAGATTAAGCGGTTTTCCACTGGATTCCAAGAAGATTGATCAGGAGGAGTTTTTAGCAATGGTGAAATGGAATCAGTTCAGATAAGTTCAGATAGTTGTTTTTGCACATCTGGAGATAAAATGGAAGCAGACTAAGAGTTGCTTGTTAGATAAAGACATACCACTGTGAGTTTACAACGAAGAAAGTAGTTGGTCAGACTGGATAGGTTAGAGTGTGGACGTTTGGTCAATTTAAAATAAATTAAGACCAATTTCAGTCAAAAGTTTACTTTTCTCTGGATGTCCATCTTTCTTTCATTCTTTCCTATTGGTTGGATATACCCTATACGCAGCACTTTTCTTTTTGCTAAACACAAAGACAAGTGGAAACTCAAAAATCCTGATGCGGACTAAAAACAGGAAAGGCAGCTCAGAAAATAGGAACACCCTTTACAAGTGGTCCTTCAACAACAGGACATTTGCTGAAAAACATCCCAAAAACGACTAAACACATTATCCTGTTACATCTAATGTGTTAACACGAACTACATATCAGGTCTGCTTTTGCACATCTAGAGACTTGATTAGACTGTTGATATTTAAGCCTTGCCCCAGATTCCCAAGTGAATTTAGGTCTGGACTTTGACTGGGCCATTCCTATACAATTACACTTAGAAACAATTGTTTTTTTGTCCTTTTTAACAATTTAGTGATCTAAAGATTAGATTTGATTCATACTGTATCCGTCCTTTTGAGAGCTTCTGCCACCTGGCCTGTGGATCTCTGCAGCTCCCCCAGAGTTACCATGCGTCTCTGTTTTGCTTTGCTAAATAATGCTGAAATGAAAGCTTGGCATTGCTCTGTGCTCACTGCTGTGTTTCTGGGCATCCAATATGGGATAAACGTGTTTAAAGTTATCATTTCACTCAGCTTACTCAGCTTAATGTCCTTTAAGTATCTTGTTGCCCTAAGGAAGAACTCGCATGGTCTCTCTCTGCAGATACAAAAAGGTGGTTGAATATTCAAATGGGTAACATCATGTTTATGGCAATAGTCACCAATTGTGAGCAACGCCTCAGGGGAAAATATGCTTCCATCCTTTTAAACGCAGAGCAGTTAATACGCTAACGAGATGGCTAAGGCATCTGAAAAGAAAACCATATAAAAAATAAAATAAATTCTAAGTTACATTTTGTCAATCTTTGTGTGTGACAGACAAACATTAGGAAAGACTGAGTAATGCTTTAAATTTATGTGTATAATTTATATCACTTCACTTCAAAGAACGTTGAGTGGCTAGTTTACGACTTTAATTAAAACCAGGATGTTCCTGATGTCTTTGACAGGAATGTAGTCGTTTTGTTGCCTTTGCCTTTAACTGGCCCGTCATCTAATTTTGGGGCGGCTTTGTTTTAACGAGAATAAAATCAAATGTGGAACAAGTTACGATTTCAAGATAATTCCCTGTAGACAAGAGTGAATAAAGCTTCTACGCCTTAGTCACTCTCTGACACTTCGTTGTGGAGCTTTGGACAATTTAAAGTTGTCTTTTTACCTTTCCGTAAGTTAGAATGGGTATCAGTAATAACATGTACTGCAGTCTAGTGAGGCTGCCAATAAAATTTGTCAAACTAACGTTAAAGCACTAAATCAACATCTTAGCTAACATTCAAACCTTAAATTCAACATACTTACCATTTGTCATAAATGCAACATGTGTTTTTGTGCCATTGTGATTTTTTTTTTTTAGCTATTGAGTTTTACTAACTCTGTTGTTAATTTTGCCTAAATAATAGCAGCACATCATTATCATCAGGTTTTAAACATGTAGAAAAACGTGCTGTGGCTCTACGATGAGGCATTCTGGGAACTTAACACATTTTGCATAAGTCATTGTGCGACCGGTCTTCACAAACTTCAAAATAAGACCAAAAAATATGAATTTTATATGGACAGTATGAAGTTTATCAACTTGAGGAATTCTTGATAGTCGATACTCAAAACTTCAACACAGACGTTGAACTTTAGCTCCAAAAAAAAAGATCTCCCCTATTGGCGCATTAGTGTAAACGCACACTGTTTCCGTACCAAAGGAACACTTATCCTCATCTGGGATCTCAGGCGGATTACTTTGCTGTGTATCTGTTAAATCCACTGCTTGCGAGTACCAATCAGTTAGTGGAGCAGGCAGGCCAGTTTTCATGTAATCAGAAACAGAGAAAACAAGGCGGCCCGATATTTAACTGTATGACATACCGGCTTGTCGGTGGCACTTTGAAGTCTTCTGTGTTGCATGGCAAAAGGCCCAATATTAAGTACAGCATGACAGAGCCAAGGCAGGGATGACTTGAGGGCAGCCCAGAAGAAAACGTTGACACATAAAACGGAGATGACATGTTTGAAATGTCAGGAGGATAAAGACATAGGAACCCTCTGGCTTTTTTACAGGGATAAAGAGAAATGGTTTCGTCCCACATGATGGATGGCACAAAGTTTAGATCTACCAAATGAAACATTTTTCAACAGACGTCAACGCAGCTCTAGCATTAGGCATTGTTGCATAACAAAAGATCTCCGCAAATGGTACAGTGCCAAAATACTTTTAATTATTTAATCACCCTTTTGGTCCTCAAACAATAAAACAAAAAAAAACAAGAATCAACACAAAAAGCAAGTTCCTGTTTTCTCTCTGTGTTCCCGTTTCCTTTGTCCACCTTTCGTTCTCTCCATCCACCAGTTAAAAGTATCCCTGCTGCTCTGTCGTAAGGCTGTTATTAGACACAGCAGCAGGGATACTTTTAAATCTTTCGTTTGTAATGATTTATTGGAGGCCAAAGGAATTTTGGCAAATAGACGCCTAATCTCTTGGTTTAATATGACCTGCAGAAACGTAACATTGTCTCGATGGAGAGAATCTACTTCCAGCGGGCTTTTTTGTCTTTTGCCACAGTAAGACGATCCGCTCTGATTAAACGTATGAAGTCTGAACTGTTACCACATCCACAATACCGTGGATACAATTGAATAACACATTGTTCCCTTTAATGCTGGTTTCCTTTCCAACTTGGTCCCCAGTTTTTCACCAGCATAGTAGAGTTTTTTAAAAAGCTTCAGTTAATGAACTGGAATCTCGTCTTTTGAATGAAAGCAAAGAAAAAAGTTATCATTTAACCTTTTAACATATGTTTTAGTAAATTTTTACCAATAACAAAGTCCTAACCTAAACTTTCAGGTGCTGAGTATAAAACTATTCGTGGAATACTAAAAGGATGTTACACAGCTTTGCAAGTCGCTGCTTAGACTCCGATTCGCGCTGCTCGTTTCCTTATGGTCTTTACGGCATCAATAATGTTTATACTAAAAGAGAGAATTTATTGGCTGCTGCAGCTTCCCGTCTCTGTCATGTGACCTGCCCTGTGTTACATTTAGCTAGTACAGTGGCACTCTTTCTTGTTTCTGTTTGGAGATTTTTGTGACGCTGACATAAGAGTAAAATAGTTCTTCTACATCTCACTGAGAACCAGGTGCTTCGCCCTCCCTCATTCACAAAAACACTCGCAGCGACCCCATTCCTCACACGTTCACAATTCAAATGAATCTCGCATGCAAAGCAGGCTGTGGCCGATCCTTTTACATTCAGGACTGGATGGTAATGTGAAATCAGTCGCGTCCGGGACTTAGCGGTCTAATTATTTAAAGCAACACTAAGTAACTTTTCAACCTTCATGAAATATTTTCATAACTTTTGTGATTATACGTTGACTCACAGCTTGTTGAATGACACCTCAGTCATGTGCCGAGGGGGTTCGAATCGCTTTAACCGGCACTGAGGAACTTTGAGGAGGGTGGCAGGAACACTTCACACGTTTCTTATTTTTAACATCATCATATGACATTGTTTCACCACAATTAGATTCATGAGCTCATCGCTGTTCATCCTTCACACAGCCACTGGAAACAGAAATGTACTTCAATCCAACTACAGGCAAACAGGAGATCAGGATTTTACTACGCTATGCGCTGCTCCTCATGGGAAATGCAGTCTTTATTTAGGCCAAAAAATTACCACTTTTGTCCACACTGCAACTTCTTTAGTGTTGAGTTAACACTCTCTGGAGTTGTTCTCCTTCTCCTCAGCTCCCCTTACAACCGCATGAACATGGAAAGTAAAACAAAATTAGGTTATGCAGTAATTAAGTGTGTTCTTAGCAACTTTTAGGACCGCTAACCTTACTATAATAATGCATTTGGAACAAATGTGTGCTCAAATAGCTGATACTGCTGATATGGAAAAGAGCTGTAACAGAAAGCAGCTGGTAATTTAGTCAGTAACAAAGGTTCAAAGCCAATCTGCATTTTAAAATATAGATGGTTTCAAAATTAGCCGAAAAGGTCTATTTAAAAGCACTTTGACAGACAAATTATCAAAGAGTTGTATCAAAATAGGTAGTAATGTTATCTGTGGACTTTAGGAAACTGCTCAACATAAAAACACAAAATGTATTCTGATAGATCCACAGCAGAGTTTCTAGTAGATTTATTTCTCTTTGCTAAGATATTTGTTGGTAATAAACTTCATCTTTATGTATGCTTATGAGTCTTGTAGTTCATTTCCTGATCATGGCACCTTACTGGAAACTTCCCATCAACTTTTCACTTTATCTTCTCCCTCCAGCAACATCTCCCCGTGAGAGCAGCGGGCTTATAGACATCAGGGCCGATACGCTGACCAACACTTAACACACACTTTCGGCCGTTGCATCCCTGCCGCATTTGGCAAACCAATCTGTGCGAGCAGTAAAACCGAGCACACGTATATGTAAACAGTTTTTCTGGAGTGGAGTGTTTAAATCTTGCACAGGTTCGCCAAAACGTCTGAAACGCTCTGACTCCCTTTGCTCTTCAATTGAGTACCATCTGCACTTTACTTCCAAATTACCTGCCGATGGTCATTTTCATCCACTCCGAGTACTATAGCCTCTTGAAAAAGCCTTTACCGAAGACCAAAAGGGACGATAAGAGGACTTCTGGATGAAACCTTTACTTTCATCCAGAAGAGAGGCGTATGGCAGCACGACACGTGACACCGCACAGTGAAAGAGCCATGCAGAGACAAAGCCGACGTAGGAGAAGCCCACACCTGTTTACGGCCCACACCCACACAGACATGCACCTGGGTGTCCGGTAAACACAAATAGCTTTGATACCCTTGATGGTGCTGATGACCCGCTCCAGGTGTTTGCTGTCATTGCGGTCCGGTCTACAGCTTGGACTGATCTCCAGCGTGTAGTCTGGTCCATACTCTGTAAAAAACTGGAGACACAAAGGCATCAAAGTTCACATGTGGCCTCGTCTATTCCGCAGACACTGCGCTCAAATGCTAGAGAAGATTGAACTGTTTCCGGAGTGAGATTCTGGGTCAGTTTGGGCTTCAAAGAACTGGAGTGTAATGCAAACTAGTCACGAGTGTTTAGAGGGATTTGGAAGGAACATTTAAGTACACAGAAATGTCATGAATGAAGGAACTTTGTGGACATCAAAAAACCAGACGGAACAATGCATTATCAACATAAGGTTCTCTAAACTATTCTGTCTGAGTATTACATTTGTGTGTATTTGGGTACATTATACATGTTACAATAAACAGCATAATCAGTAACTTTCTCATATAAAAATCTACTCTAAAAAGCTCAAATTCAGATGATTTAAGACATGGCTACCTCATTAAAAACTTTTTTAAGTGGATTATAATCTCTTATACTCTCTATTTTGTTTGACGCCGTTTTTACTTGAAGATTTCTTTTTATGTGGGTTTCAACGATTTGCGACTGGCCGCAACAAAACCAGGAAAAAGTCTCCCCAGGAGAGTTTTCATGTATTCACGGATTCTTCAAGTGTGTATTCTAAGCTTTCCAATGATATCAAACACACAGAACTTCAGCACTCTACAACCAAGTTTAGGGAGGAAAATGCCCAAAAAAATCACAAGAAATTTCGTAACACCTGTGGCTGTTGATTTACAAAACATTGTTTTAACCTCAACTAGTTCACTGATTATTCCCCTGAGCATTCTGTGAATATTTTGAGACAACCTTACCCTCTATAAATGACATTAAAGACTACCATTTGAACATTAGGTTTTCTAGTTTTTCTTAGTTTGTGCTCTGGCGACTTGTTTCTACTTTTCTTGTTGCGTGTCAAATTTACAAAGTACATTTTCATGCAGCCTGAAACCTTGACTCTCACACCTCTGCTCATGAATCTGTTGGTGGACATCCCAACAGAGACGGACACCTTAAATATCCTGGATCAGTTTTCTGGCTATTAACAATGGCCCTGACTTTTCACCAGCATTATTCAGAGTCACCACAATGTGCTATGGTTACTTTTGTGGGTAAAAATCAGAAGTGTTTGCGGCCGTCTTGCAATGGAGTATATTAATCTTGTCTGAACAAAGACTGGGTATTTAGCTTTTACGTAGGCTTAACTTCATGTTCTTTAGGGAAATCTAATAGTTTAGTCTTATTTTGTTTATTATTTAAGGGGTTTTATGACACTTGTGCACTTAATTTAACAGTAGCTGGATAAAAGAAAAGGCAAAGCGAGAGAAGGGGGAAGGCCTGCAACAAAAAGCTGAGAATCAAACATTTGACAACTATGTTGAGGAATATCCGTATATGGTGCTAAGTAAATTGCAATTATAAAGAAGACACTGAATATGATTTAAATGCACAAGTTGTTGTATATGTGTTTATCTACAATATTTCTGTTGAATATGATGTTGTAAGACCAATGGCAATAAAAAGAGCATTAATAAAACAGTTTTCAGTATTTTAATTTGAAAATAAGTTTAGAAACCGCAGTATTGGTACCAGATAATGAAACAAAATTTTGCGGAAATATCTGCTAAATATTAGTTTAGACCTAATCCCATTTGTGTCCACGTTGTGTCCACCACTGAATGTGTCTTTGCCTCACAAGCATGCCCTATTGGAAAGGTGCAAGTGGAAAACATCCAACAGGGTTTATGAACAAAGCCTTAAAAATTGGGGGGGAAAAAACTATAAATGCACAAACTGGAGAAAAAAACCAACCAAGCAGCACATTTTATTTCACCCTTAGCTGTAATAATGGAGACTGAGTTGTTTTTCTCCCTGTGAGACCAACCATTTTGGTGTACACAGCAAATGCCAAAGTTCTCCCTGGCGGGAAGAGTAAAACCACAGCCAACAGAAAACAAAAGGAAACAGGTGAAAATCAGGAGACTTTGCTTAATCACTAGATGATCCAAGCCTTGTCAGATTGGAAAAAAGCAGAGGCAAACAAAGTATTTTCAATACTTCGCTGGGGCCATGAGGTAGTGGCGTGAGAGCAAAACAAAATGTGAGGCCATGACTGACCACAAGTGCGTCAGTCCGTGTGCAGACTCTGCTTCGAAAGCCTTGGACTAAAAACTCGCCAGAACATACCAGGAGCGCCAAGGGGACTGAAATCCAACAGGAAAAGAGCTGGGCTCAGCCGTATGCAGCAGTACTGCGAGACAAGACAATTAAATTCCCAATATTTTAAACTAAAGATGACACCATTAACCCCCCCAACTTTTTTGACAGAGCAGTTGATTGATAGACCTCATTAGGAAAAGGCTTTGAAGATTTAGTCAGAAGTACTTAGCTAATAGTACAAGTACGTAAGATTAGGGTTAAATTCTGCTAATTAGGACACAAAAACCTTGACATCTTTGTTTAATACCGGGTCAAAGGGAAATGAGAGTTGGTGATTTTACAAATTATTGCATGGAAAGGCATCAGTTTGGGTTTTTAGGTGTGGTTTATTCATAAATACATGTACTTTAGTCAACCAAATTATGATGTTCTATACTTGCACATAAAAGGTGAAAATCCATGCATAGTGGAAATCATTCGTACCAGCTCAACCTTTATTGAAAAATGTACATGGTCCCATTACACATGCAGATAAATAAATAAATAATAATAATAATCCCAAATTAAAACCTTGATATGTGAGTGACATGAAAAAAACAAACATGTGTTTAAATGGGATTTTTTTTACATATGAAATGGATCTGTTTTTTCTGTAAGGGAAATATTTGAACATATGTACTCACTAGTATATATGTAGACATCCCTTGGCTTAATTCTGAATGGCCGTTTGAACAATTTTATAATTTGAAATGTTTAAGGTAATTAAAATAGGTTGATTTGTTAAGAATAATCCATTTTTAATTGTAGTCCTTTGCGTTAAATTCGGAAATAGTGTTTGTTCTTTAATAATCCATGCACTGGCCGCGAAAGGGCCTTTACCATGATGCAGACAAATCTGTGTTTAATGGCTTTTGCAGTATTCTTAGGTTTGAAAGCCTTAGCTTGACTGCTTCAGACATTCTTATATATTCACCTTGTGTTGTTTCAGAGTAGAACATTCCCCCAGAAGATATTTCGCTTGTACATTGCAAATTATGTCCATTTTGAGAGAAGAATTTGCTTCACTTTGTGCAATAAAACCCTCAAGTACAAACAGTTTCCAGTTTGTGGTAAGCTTTAGCCTTGGACCTTACTGAATATCCTCTATAATTAGCTTTCATCCAAAGGGTGACAACTTGGGTCTGAAAGTTGAAAGTGGGTTTTCCAAACAGGAAAATTATCCAAAATCTACAACTCAAACTTGTTTTGAAATGAACATAATATGCTAACAGCATGCTTCAGGGATTCACCCATCCTGAACGCTCAAAATTTATGTACTATGCCAAACCAGTCTCTAGAAAACCTACCACCTCCTGCCAAGACGAGAGGTCAATGATCCTGCCGGAGTTATACCAGAAACTTGTTGACAGCCATGAACTGTTTGTGGTTGACGAGCAAACCACCCAACATATATTTAACCCAACTCAGTTTTCTGATTTTCTGAATTGGAAGCTACAACAGGAATCCAACTTCAAGCTTGTTTGTTTTATTCACTGCGTTGAATATTTTAATACTTATCAAGAATCAAGAATCAGTTTATTTATATAGCGCCAATTTACAACAGGTGTCGTCTCAAGGCACTTCATCTTACAAATCAATTGACAACCATGTCACAACGCTCTCCTACATGTCGTGTGAAGCTGAACATGGGGGCCAGCTCTAAACAAAGCGACAAAGTTCGAAAGGCACCAGAACCAAACCAGTTTAACAACAAGAAATTAGACTTTAGTGGGAAACATTCTAACAGGGTGTGTGTGTTTCCATGTTTATGAGTCCAATTTCAGTTTGTTTCCATAAACTCTCGTACCTTACCACCAGCTTTCAATGTCACTGTAGTCAACTAACAAACACCGATCCATCCAAATCATTCCCATGAACCCATTGCTCCATCTCCTGGAGTCCAGTAACACAAAAACACACACACACAGTTCCTGCTGGCAGCCTGTTTGCCTTGGATGACCAAGAAAGAGACAGAAAGGAGACGAGGGAGGGACAAGTCAACACACTCGGAATATATATAGTTGGGTAAAAAAGACCAAATGTGCATGAACATGTGAGAATCAGCTAACGATAGGAGAGACTTCAGCTCTTGCTCTTGTGACGCAGCACATCTGCGTAACTGGACAAGGTCAGGAGACAAGAAGTACCCACAGACTGGATCCTATGTCCTGACCAGAGACACACTGGGAGATAAATGGGGAATGGCTGTACTCCTAAACACAGACCCACCTCCATTACTCACTGCTTTAACAAGGTTCTGAAAAGAAACACCGGCACAAACAAATATTGTGTTCAGAGTTAAAATTAAAATACTCTTTAATATAACGTAAAATTAAGTCGTACACTTTATGTTACCTGACAAATATAGCCATATAGGAGATAACTTTGGTTGTGGATCAGGTACGGATTTAGCCACTAGTTTATATGGAATCATATTTGCTGATGAAACTAATATGGGTCTTCTGAGGATTTCTCTAAGTAAATCATTTCCAGAGTGGAGAGATCAGACAAAAATCACCTTAAATGATTTCAGAATCATCAACAGTCTGTTTCCCCCTAATTCTGACATGGATGTTTGACTACTCTTCAGTGGCAAAACTTAATGGCTTCCAGTTTTTAAAGGGTGGATATTACAAAAAAGCTATATTTTTCAGCTTTATACCATGTTATAACATCATTTCTAAATCAAAAACTCTAAATGTTGCTTGGATATTGGATGCATATTTTAATGATCTATTACTCTCCAATTGCAGCGTTTAGGTGTCTTAATGAGACAATCATTTATAATCGTAAAACAGGAGCTGTCCACATGTTCAAAATAGTTTTGGAAGTATCATGAACCTGATATTTTGATTATATTAATTCAGCCCTGATACAACCTCATACAAATCTGATACAAATTTCATTTATCTTTGTATACTTCCCCGAAAATAGCCTTGATTTGAAAAGTGCAAACCGTAAACTTTAGAGAAAAACGTATCATCTGTGGCCATCCATTCTTGTCAGGAACAGGCACTTTGATTCACGCGTGAGTGGAGTTTACACACGAGTAATCCAAAAAGAAGAAGAAAAGAAGAAAAAAAAGCACGCCTTGGAGAAAGTCTGAGTATGTGTTTTTGAGCACGAGCCCATCTGTGGACAGCGGTGCTGCGTCTGCGTGTGTTTGTTTTCACAGCGATCAGCAGGATCCCCTGCTGTGAAGGATGCCGGGTCGCACAGCGGAGACGAGAAATGTCTCGGGGAAAACAAATGGACTGCATGTGCTATCAGGCTGCTATCTAATAAATGTTTTTTAGAAAGGGGAAAAAAAAGCCAGATGCTTCAATCATGGTCACAGAACGCATGCACGCTTCACCCGCCCCCAGTCCTCCACCTCCCACATCTGCCTTTTCGTCACTCCGTCCTCCTTACACTCATCTGACAGTTCTCCTTTAAAAGGCCTGTACGCCATTACTAACATTTGCGTGCTTGTGGAAAATAAGAAGGTCATAACATGTTTGGTCTTCTCCACTATATTAAACAAGGGGTCAACCTTAATGTGTAAGCATTTGGAGAAGAAAATAATTAAAAGTGTATTTCCAAACATCAGTCTTCCACAAACTCTTCGCAATGTGAAGATTTTTTGTATATATTTCACATGATAAATAGAAAAACTCCCAAATCGGGAGGATTAGAAAAGCACAAACTGTTCTCCTGGATGGATCCTGGCCATGAACATGAAAAATAACAACACTATTAAAACCCTGGCTCCCTGAAGGTTACGGATAATTTTTTTTTGGATACTCTCCCAATACTCACTGAACACATTAGCATTGAAGAAAGTTCCTATAAAACATTCACATTCATTATTTGGATTTCCCCTAACACGCACACGCACGGCGACGTTTCCTGCGATTGAGTCCACGACTCCGGGAGTCTCTGACGGCAGGGAGAGGGGCGGGGCAGGATGTGGCTGCAGACAGGAAACGAGGAAGTAGGAAGCTAAAAGGCAGAACACCTCCCGAGCCGCCAATCCGGGGGCCAGAGACGTCCTCCCTTCCTGTAAGGCTCTAAAATGGACACACGTTCGTATTTACTTTTGCTGCCCTCACCAGAGAGGAGGGGAATTTAGGCCGGCAGCTGGACAATTGTGTTGGATTACGAATCCAACTAGAGAGTGTCCCGATCCAATAATGATGTCAGATATCGGTCACCCAAAAAGCAAAAAAACAAAAAACAAAACAAATATCAGATTATATCAGCCTACCTCTAAAATCTCAGATGTCAGCACTCCAATACTAGCAGTCATTCCAGCATTTGATCCAAGCCTAAATTATGAAACTTTTCATTTATTTCATTTAATCACAGAACCTTCTGTCTTTGAAGAAAGTTTAGTACTTGTTTAGCGGTTGTTGTTTACTATTGTTATTGTTTCACAACATTTCATGATACTAAAGTAATGCGAGTATGTCTGGTTTATTGGCTGAATATTGGTGTTGGGGGAAAACCTTAGAAATCTGTGAAATATGAGAGAGAAAGTTTTTTCCCCTCGCATTAATGTAAATGAAAGACATTTGAGGGCATAATTATAGTTGGGATTTACAGAAAATGATTCATTTATGGGATAGATTGCGTTTGGTAAATGCTTGAACACATTGGAGGAACCAAGGAGACAAAACCTAGGGCTTGTTTAGAATGGGATAAAGCTCCACCGTCATGATACTAAACCATATTCATCCATAGTTAGGTAGATTACAGACATGTCTAGAAGACACAAAAACCTGGATTTCTTGTCATAAGAATTGTGATAAATAAATTAACATTAATGTTTAAAAAAAAAAAAATCAAAAAAACTGGTTGAATTGTTACTTCTTTTACTTTTTTTTTAACCACTGCTTGTTACGTTTCAGCTTTAATACATGTAAAAAAAAATATATGTTTTTATGTATTTACTCTGTGCAGTTTAGTGTTACAAATCACACTGCTTATGTGGCTGGTGTTCAAAAGACACCTAATTACTATTATTTTGTTAGTGCTGCAAGATATCATGATGAAAGTTGAAATCCATATCGTCAAAGCAGCGTCACAAAATATTCACAAAAAGGCAGAAGTTGCCATCTATGGATCAGAACCTCTATAAAACAAACTGTCTTGTCAATAATTCGATATGCATCGCACTGTATCGGGATCTGGAAATAAAGTAGAGGATCTTTGTGTTATTTCTGACCACAAATTGTCACCTAAATCCTGTATTACACTTCAATGCTGCAAGTCAAATATTCTTAATCTGGTGGATTTCTGTAGACTGAAAAATCTTAAACCGTTTTGACTAATAAATCGAACTTGACTGAATTGTTTAATAACTGCCAACAACTGATATGTATTTACTTGATCTGATCAGCATGAAATGTGTTTTTTATTGCAAAGTGGCTTGAGAAGACATGCTTTGTAAATTGGCACTACATAAACGGAATTGAAACTAAATAGATTAAGTATTTGTTAAGGTATTTTCTACCATGTTCAATGGTCCTTTATTCTCTCAAGTAAAATCCAGGAAAAAAAATCGTTATTTAAAAAAACTTAATCGAAAAAAATAAAATCTGGATCAGAAACATGAACAGGCGTCTGACGTGCACGGCTATTTTTAGCAAGCACCGAACTGCTGTCGCCCTCTAACTCGTATGCTGATATCACGAACCTGTATCAGACAATGGAGGGTCAATCAGGATCAGCGAACGGCTATCCGACAATACAAGTCAAACGGGACCTTACGGCTGTGAACGCAGCTTTAACTTCTGTCTGGGTTTGATACTGAAGCATATCACGTGCAACGCAAACACAGTCATTGTGTGGGTTATCTGCGGTGGAAGATTTTGTCAGACAATCAGCCAACATTACAGCACCATTGTGGATGTGAGGGCCTCAATTTGACTTGATATCAGTTGTTCCTTGACTTTTTTGTCGGGGTTTAAAATGTTGCGTTCACATGGGAAAATGTCGGTGTGAAATATTACAAACGTGCAATCTTTGTACGCAAGCTAAACCTACAAATATGTATTTGGACTTCCAGTTAGTCCAATTTGACTGGGCCATACCAATGGACCTTACCAAGCTCCGCCCACAACCGACTGAAAAAATACCGCGTGGTCGCAAGTCTCACAAACAAAGCCTCGCGGCGCTGTTTGTTTCTATGTAAACATGGCGTCTTCCACTTCGACTGATTCTCTGCTGAGCATTTCAGAGTCGATTACGTCATTTCTGCTGGAGTCACATAAAATATCTACTACAACAATGGACAGAGGAACTAACAAGTTCATGTCATCTTTTTGGGATGTGTCCATATTGTAACTTCTGTGTAGCTCAAATCCTAGTCTCGCATAGTTCTTATATTCTTATATTTTATTACGTTATTTAAAATTGCTATCAGGGTGTAAACTGGACCGGGGGGTTAGAGTTTCGTCCCACCTCATGTACCACATGTGATGTGATGACAAATAAAGATTCCTTGATTCCTCCTTGATTCCTTGACATCAAGGTGTTTGAGCCACGCATTGTGCACGTCACGGCTAAACGCTTTTGGTCGGTGAGGAAGACGGCAGATCCTCACACCGCCGACAAAAAGCTAATAAATAAATATATTCTAATATTTGTTTTTAATGCAATACATATTTATCATCAATACTGAACCGGTTGGTGAAACAGTATTCCACTCAATTAAATCTACAAGTTCCATTCATCGGACTACAAAATGCACAACACTACTGAAGCATGTAAGCGGAGTTTCAAATGGATGAGCAATCACGCAAAATATCCCCATTCACTAAACAGAAAGAAAGCAAAGCAATAATACTTCCACAAATGCGATGTGGATACCTGACATCACCACTACAAAGACACCACTGGCAACGGAGCACCGTTGTTTTTTTGATTTTTGATGAGAAGACTTTCCAAAACGTTGTCTGGCACTTACATTAGCATGAGTACATTAGCTTGTGTTTTTGAGACGGCCACGCACGTGGTGGCGGCGCTACTACGTACAATGGGCATCAGCCAATGAACCGCGGCCCCTGTGGTATGGTCCATCCAGCTTTGGCTGCGCGTTTAGGTGGGTCAAGCTAGAATGGGAACATCTTTAAACCCTGTGTAAACAGTTTCTTCCAGGATCGCCCTGTTTTCAGCATCTCACAACATGATACTACCACTACCATGTTTCAATTGAGTGAATGCTATAAAATTTTGCATGGAGGAGGTCCTGAAAGAAAGAAAAAAAATTCTCCGCTTGGCTGTGGCTCTCTGCAGAGCTTTCAAAGACACATAACCATTTCTTGGTTGGCTTGCATTTGTGCCACGATTGTTCCTTTCCCACAGAATGAGTTACGCCTAGCTCTGTTACATTATTAAAGCTTAGGCCATTGTTAAAAAAAAAAAAAAGGGGGCTTTAAGGTTGCACACACTTTAACAGGTATGAATACATCTGCAAGACAATGAGCCTGTTAAGCAGCAGCACAAACTCTTAGCTGACTTCATCGATAAGGACGCACTTTCAGCACTTTCCCATTCGACGAAAAGTCGTTTCCTCGAAACCGAGGCCAGACTTATCATACAATGAAGGTCGTGAAAATGCTATAAAACAGGCCTGGGCATTATCCAGCAGCGATGAATGTGTGTATTCATGTAGTCTACAGTAGAGCAGGAGGGCACAAAGGTATGTTTTGTTCCCCATGTCGCTGGGACATCGGCTTAGCTTGGTCATCATGGATAAATGCCCCTCTTATCGGGTGCAGGCCGAACCGCCGGACACACTCACACGCGCGCGCGCACACACACTCACACACTCCGGTGCAGAGCTTGGGAACCACCACAACAACACAAAAAAACCCTGTAATAAAACAACCACATGTGTACACTTAGAAACAAGACAAACCGTGGAGCTTTAAACAAAAAAAAAAAAAAAAAGGGCTCGTCTGTTTTTGGATTGCCTCCTCGTGCTCTTCCACCACGGCAGCTGCCCGCACTGATAGTCGCTTTGTTTTCCACGGGTGCTCCTTAATGAGGTCAAAGGTTATTTAGGACCATTGAACGCAGACGAGGAGAAACAAGAGCTACCTTCATCTTGGTCCGATTACTCTCACACACACACACACACACACACACACACACACACACACACACACACACACACACACACACACACACAC
>JAVLVB010000373.1:663562-695388 GCA_032876305.1 Orestias chungarensis
TCGTATGTGTGGGGCGGGGTCACATTTGTGGGGCGGAGTCGTATCTGTGGGGCGATGCTGGTCAGGATTGTAAATAGTAAAGCGTCATTACAAAATAAAAGCGTCACTAAATAAAATAAAACTCCATTACGAAATAAAAAAATAAAAAAAATCCTTCATTGTGAAGTAAAAAAAAAATATTGTGGAAAAATTAAAATAAAATAAAAAAAATTTAATCTTCTTTAAAATTAATTTAACTTTATACTGATATATACGGAAAAATCCAAAACTGTCCCAAGCCATTATTTTGAAATATGAAGGGACTGACAGCGTAGCGGGGTATTTTATTTTTCTTTACCTAAAGGGAGTTAGTTTAATAACAGGTTGGAAGGATGAGTTCAGGTGGTAAATGGCTCTTAACACAAAAGAAGAAGTTCCAGTCAGAAGAGCATAGAAGAGAGAATGAGAGTGAAGGGAAGGAGGGACAGATTTGGACATAGAGACAATGACGAAAGAAAACGAGACGGGTTAATCTCAGGATCGGTTAGAAATGAGAACCTCGGCGGATTAAACCTCAACTGCAGGTTTATGCTGGACTTTTAATGAAGAGAGTAACGCAGCCTTCTGGTGGCCGGAAACAGGACTGCGTTAAATTGACCTACTCCAAAAGGTCGAGACCTACAGAACTGTGGAGTATTTGGTTTCTCCATGCTCCGTTTACCACATTTTAGACGTGACACAAGAGAGTGTAGCAAACAAGTTCCCCATCACAAAGATTTCAGGAATTTAGAGTGTGAGTTTTTGATTGCTCCCCCACCTAGGCCGTAGTCGGCCGACTGGGGGTCGTCGTTGTCCCCGTCCTGGCTGATCTTGTGCAGATGCTCCAGGTAGGAGTCCGTGTGGAACGTGGCCATCTCCTCCATGGTGGCAGCTCTGGGTTTCACAACGCTGGAGGAAACCAAACCACGACGCGGTGTGAAATGGTGGAGTTCAACGCTCCAAATTGTTAAACAACGTTTCTGCTTGAGTACAGGTTATTTAAATTAAAACGTGGGAATACATATCAATAAATCAACATTGAGGCTAAGAGATATAATGAGGGATCTATCAATAAAAATGTTTCGGGCAATGCTACTATTGCCGTTATGCTAACCGATATGTACCAATGTCACGTACATATAGTGTATTCTACTATATATGTAATTATTTTTCTAAGCTTTGGACTCTGTAATAAAGGAACAACCTCCCGCCTACGACAAGATTAAAATAAACATTGGTTGTTGTTATATCGTGCATTGGGACAATAAATATTCAATCTCTTTCTGACTGTATTTGATAGCTAAAGCAACCAACGAAGCGCTCGCCTTTTTAATGGTAGTTTTAGTTTAATATTAACAAGTAAATATCTCAGAATCAAACGTACAATAAAGATAAATAAAAATGTTTTTAATATATATATACACAACAGATGTAAAGATGTATTTGAACCCATATAGAACCAGAGCACCTGCTGACTGGTTGTGGTCCACAGTTTTGGACGCACTAAAACATGATATGTTGGTGTTCTAGTTAAAGATGCTTAAGGGGCAGCCGTGAAAAGCCTTTTTGTATTAACGGGTGATTTGGACGTCAACTACATAAAAGTAAAACAAAAACAAATGTATACAAAAATCAAAATCTATCACCTCAGACAACCAATCCTGGGGGTGCTTGGAGACTTTTAGATGCGTCTCTGCTTGACGATAAGATGCCCTGGAGGATTATAGCATAGAGCCTTTTACTTATTTTGTATCTAACTTTAACTGTCGCCATTGCAGCTGCTAAGACAGCACATGCCGATGAGACCAGAGTCCTGAACTACACTGAAAACGCAGCATCCTAAATCGCATTTCGTTTGAAAGTTTTATTTGTTGGTTTGTCTCAGCAGCTGTGGCTGATGCCCAGTATTTACTGAAATATCTATTTATTATCCGTTTTCCAACCTGTCTCCAGCTGTTCTGTATTCATTTCAGGTGTGATAATTAATATATAGGAAACCCAGCAGGTTGCATCGAGTCATCTTAAACCTTATGTTAACTCATCTTATGGATCTTTAAGATCTTTAAGATCTTTAAGATATATTTAAAGATATGATGAAGTCATTAATTTGATCAATTTAATCGGTTTCACCATTTCTTTCCTGCACAAGGAAGCGTGACAAGAGCCAACATTGACTTTGAACCGACCTGGAATAGTTTTTGAGGAGCCAGACCTCCAACATCTCACCTCATGTGTTGAAGCAGACCGTAGGCTTCTACCAGGGAGTGGACCATGCTGGCCTGTTTCAGAGAAAAGCCCGTTTAAACCCGACTGTCTGCGTGTGAACGCCTGCATACAGACCCTCCCTGAAGTCAGGCTCACCCGGTTCGGGACTTTGGATAAAGTGTCGCAGGTCTCTATGAACTCCGCGCTGTAGATGTACGCCACCCTCATTTCGCTGCTTTCATTGCGCTGCTCCCCGACGCTCATTTGACTTGCGCTGATTTAATTCAAAACAATCTATTTAAAAGTAGTTTACAAAAAAAAATAGTTAGCTAAAGGATTCATAAAAAAAAGGCTCTCCCTGGTCCCCGCTCTGGTGTTACACCGTCAACATTCCCCCCCTTCTCTTCTTTCCTGCCGTTGGTTAGGAAACCGTTGCTCTTAACCGGAAGTTAACTCTTCTTCTTCTTCTTCTTCGTCTTTTTTTTGTTGTTGGCGGTTTGCAAACAATTTATGGAGGCATTACCGCCACCGACTGCTAAGGAGTGTGGATCACTTGACAAAAGTGAAGAAAAAAGAAAAGAAAAAGAAAAAATAATAAAAATAAATAAATAATAAATAAATAAATAAATAAAAATAATAATAATTAAAAAAAGCTATGCCTACATATTATCCTATATGTTAATCCTCTAAATTATTTCATATAAATTACACTGTTTTCAAAAATAAAATAAGACCTGGTATACTCTATTTCCTGATTGTCTCTGCAACAATTCCACAATATCCAACCTCATTTTCATCTTTCTTAGGTTCTCAACCAACTGTTCTCTCTGTCTCCGATGTTTCCTACAGTTCAAAACAACATGTTCTATTGTCTCTTTTTCCCCGCACTCACATTTCCCCGTCTGATCTTTTTCAATTATAAATAATGTTTGCCTTAACCCCGTATGTCCAATTCTGAGACGTGATATAATTGTCTCTTCTCTCCTATTCCTTTCAGTTCTTCTCATTTCTCCAACTTTTCTCTGTATTTTATAAAACCATCGTCCTTTCCTTTCTTCCTCCCATAATTTTTGCTATTTCTCCTCCACTTTCTCTTTTATTATACTCTTAACTTCTTTTAGGCCAAATGTAACATGAATATCAACCATACCTCATCAACACTGTCCTTAGCTAGTCTATCTGCCATTTCATTGCCCTTAACCCCATGATGTGCTGGTACCCATATAAAATGAACAGTGATCCCCATCATATTGATTCTGTATATTGTTTGTTGTATTTCTATTAAAATATCTGGTCTACTGTCCGACTGATTATTTTGCAAACTTTGCAAAGATGAACTTGAGTATGAGCAAATGATTGATTTTAATGGTCTAACCTCTTCCACCCACTGAACTGCCAAAAGTAAAGCGAGCATTTCACCTGTATAAACTGACACACCATCACTAACCCTTTTCCCTACTTTAATATTAAATTGTGGAACAATAATAGCTATCCCTACCCTATTAATTATATTTTTGATGCATCTGTATATATCTGTACATAATTATAATATTGGTTTAGGTGTTCTTGTACACTATATTTATTTATCATAAAAATGTCATTTTTATTCTTCTTCTCCAATAACAAAAAATCTATTTTAACTTCTGGTATTATCCAAGGTGGTACTGTGTATAATGGAACTATTACACCTATATTGAATTTATCTAACTGAAACTCATTCACTTTAGAAGTTATTGACGATGTATTATAATTACTTTTAATGTTGGATGATTATTTCTTTGTCCTTGTAAATTTGCCCAATAATTTAAAGAAAGCTGTTCCCTTCTAAGGTTACGAGGCATTTCTCCCATCTCCACCTGTATAGCTGCTATTGAGGATGTTTTAAAAGTGCCTGTACAAATTCTTAAAGCCTGATATCGTATATAATTTAGTTTTTGTAGATTTGTATCAGCTGCTGAGTTATACACTGTACATCCATAATCTAAAAATGACCTAATTAATCCAATATAAATAGCTTTCAATGATTTTCTATCTGCTCCCCACTCAGTTCCAACTAAACATCTTATTATATTTAATACCTTCCTAACCGAAAGTTAAAGTTTTCGCACGGAATGGTTATCAGACGCAGTCACTGAGGGCGCTCTGGGATTTCTTGTAGTCTTTGTTTTAAAATCCATCATCTTTAAAGCAGAACAAAATGCACAATTTGTTTGTCCTATTTGCTTGTACTTTAAAAAATATATTTTAAGGTAAAAAAAAAAAGAAAAAACCTTTTAGATATTACCTCGATAATGTCTAAAAACAGACACAAATAACTTTATGTGGTTTACATATCTGTTAGAACCCCTCATTTAGAGGGTAGGTTAGGGTTCTATGCAAATCTAATTTATCATTCCTAGAACTTTATTTAATCAAAATCTATACAATAAAGTTTATATTTTTTATAGCATCCAGATTTTTTACATACCCTGTATAAAAACGTGTATAACAACCTTTCTATTTAAATGTGGCTTTCCTGTTCTAAATTTCTTATAAATTGTTACCTATTCTAATAATCTGTGTTATTGCCTTTTAACTGTATAATTTGGGTCAAAGGTTCCAGGTATTATCAGAAAGCTTCGGACAATAGTTTGCTTAAAGTATGGCCCATTCCGACAGACACAACTAGCCTACAATAAGTTCTTGTTCGTCGACACGAATTTAGTTCTTTTCATACTTTTTTCCATGGAACTAATAGAACGATTTTATATTTTTGCTCCAAAACATTGTATTTTAGGTCATTGAGTCACTTACTACTAATAATTTAAAGTTTCTACTTGTATCAATATTATCATTAATGTAAAGAAAACCAAGGAGATGATTGTGGACTTCAGAAGGGGCAAGCATGCCCACCTCCCCGTGCACATGGGAGGATCTGCGGTGGAAGTGGTCAACAGCTACAGGTACTTGGGTGTACACCTGAGTAACAACCTCACCTGGAGCAACAACACTTCCATTCTGGTCAGGAAGGCGCACCGGCGGCTCTACTTCCTCAGGAGGTTGAGAAGAGCTGGACTCGGGTAATCAGTCCTCACCTCCTTCTACAGATGTGTGGTGGAGAGCGTCTTGTGCTCCAGCATCAACGTGTGGCATGGAAGCTTTTCTGCTACAGACAGGAAAGCTCTGCAGAGGGTGGTGAAGGCTGCACAGAGAACTGTTGGAGTCAGCCTCCCCAGCACCACAGACATTTACACCTCCAGATGCAGGAAGAGGGCCTCCGGCATCATGAAGGATCCCACCCACCCAGCACACTCCCTTTTTGTCCCGCTCCCCTCAGGCAGGAGGCTGTGGAGCATCAAGTGTAAAACCACCAGACTGAGAAACAGCTTCATTCCTGAAGCTGTGAGACTCTCAAACACACGCAAGGACAATTAGAAATGAAAAACACTTTCTCATTTAAGCGGCACTGTTCACTTTAATATCACACTTTAAAATGTCACTTTGAAATTTCACTTAATATGTCACTTGCACTCCGAATTTTCATTGCTGCTATGTCCGAAGTCCCATATTTAGATTCTGTGTCCATATTGTAGATTCTGTGTAGTAAATCCTATTTCTCGTATAGTTCTTTATATTTTATTATATTATTGCACTCCGAATTTTCATTGCTGCTATGTCCGAAGTCCCATATTGTAGATTCTGTGTCCATATTGTAGATTCTGTGTAGTCAAATCCTACTTCTCGCATAGGTCTTATATTTTATTATATTATTTAAAATTGCTATCAGGGTGTAAACTGGACCGAAGGATTAGAATTTCGTCCCACCTCATGTACCACATGTGATGTGATGACAAATAAAAATTCCTTGATTCCTTGATTCCCTTGATCATTATCATGAAGCCATTTGTGTCCAAGCTTTGAAGAGTGGTTCAGAGTTTCCAAATAATGTTCCTTCTTAGCTGTGTGCTTCATTTTGTCAAAATGCACCAGTCCTTACTGAAACAAAGCAGCTATGTAAACATGATGCCGCCAACTTCATACTTCAGAGTTCAGATGGTGTTTTAAGGCGTGCAAACCCAATAAATATGGTCTATCGCTTCACTCTAGGTTTCGTTGAACTACAGAACATGTTTCCCCCCAACAATACTGTTCGTCAACCCAGCTTACACAGTGCAGGACACATTTAGTCTTGTTAAATATCATAGGAGGGAGAATAATGCCTACCACGCACTGATCTCTACAACAGCCGAGCATAATTTCCTGTGGGCCGTGCTTTTACTTTGAAGGCGGGAGCCGGGCACGACAGCCGCTTCCGGTTTCTCCTCCTCGCTCTCAGTTTCCAGCTGCTGCCCCTGAACTGCGACTCCTGCAGCTCACCAGCGAGCGGTCTTTCTTTCCCTTTGGGCTGTTTGTATCTCAGCGCAAAGGCGGAAGAAATGACCTTTCAGTCCATGACTTAGTCTGTTTTTATAGGTTTTTATTGTTGTCGTTGTCCTGAACTTTGTGTAGAAGAAGAAGAAGAAGCAGCAGCAGCAGCAGCAGCGAGACCTTCTGTGTTCAGCATGAGAAGCAGAAGCAATTCTGGCGTTAAGTTGGACAACTACGCGCGGATAGTGCAGCAAACTATCCTGCAGCACCAGGTGAGTGGCCACCGGTGGCGGTTCCGCCTGGTTTGGAGGCTGAAGCCGACATGTTTTAGTCGACGAAAGCAGCAGGAGCAGGGGAAGCTGAGCAGGGGTCAGAGGTCAAGTGTGGAGAGGGTGAGGTGAGATGTTTCTCTGCCGCATTTACGTGTGTCTGATCATCCGCAGACACTGTTGAGGAACTAAAGTCATGCAACAAACACTTGTACGTGTGTTGCCTTTTATTTATGTGGGGCTAGATGGATGACTGTAAAAGGTCTTGTATTGTTTTGGTGTGAATGTCTGTGTGCCACAAAGATCAGCTGTTACATTTTTTATTTGACATTTATCACACGTGCAGAATAAAATCAGCTGATGTGTTTTGACTGATGTTTGCACTGAGCCTGGATTTTGTTTCTCTTTGACACTTTACCCGATTGTGACTTTACTTCTATGGAGCATTTAAAGTCAGGTGTTCATCTTGTTGTGCATCAATAACAAAAAAAAAATGGTGAGAGTTAAGACAAGACATTTGCATTACCAATACTTTATTAATCCCTGAAGGGACATTACAGTACATGATATACTAGCAAGCACTGAAATAATCTCATTTTCTTTCTTTATTTGAGCTACAAATACGATTTATCTTATTTTATTTGTGCACATTGGTATCAGACCAACATGTTAAAATGGACTGATACTGACAAAAGATTTTTATTTCCCATATTGAAGGAGCATTATGGTTATGGGGAATCTGTTGGGTCATGTGACAGAGATGGTGAGGCAGCACATGATTGTGGGGGTGTTTATGGTATTATTAGTATTGGGTATCAATATCTGCCCAGACTTTCATATCGGTGCACCCTGTTGTAAACTGTTGGTCATGGCTGATAAAGAGAAACTTGGCACGTTTTGATCGGGGGGTTATTTATTTCATTATTATTTAGGATTTATATTTGATCACTCCTGTTAAAACTTCAAGCTTTTTAACATGAGGGAACTTCAAAAAACTTATTTGTCAAATATCAGCTTTTTTTTTCAGAAGTGTAATCATGGAGAGGAAGGTTTTTGAGTTAGGAACCTCGGGATGTTATCTCTACTTTCTGCAGATGATATGCTATGAAAATCTGGGCCAATACCGAAGTCTGATACCAGTGTTGTTCAGCAATATCTACCGTTATTGGATATATTTCCTTATCCTTTCAACATCTTAAGATCCTGGGATTGCATGTCTGTTACTTTTGGTCACATACCGTGTGACCAAAAAACCGGTCGCTAATATTGGTCCAGTTTTCCTTATCGGGCTGAAACTGTTAACTTAAACCAGACCAACGGCATCCAAAACCTGCGTTTATCCTGACATATACATGGTTCTACAAGCCGATCAGTCTAAGAAGCGATGTGCACCATATAAAGTTGGTATATGGGGCATTTATCCAACTTTCACTATAACATGGATTGAATAATTGTTGTAAATCTAGTATGTCCTAAATGCATATGTATTTTGTATTTATTTCACTTGATTTTAAAGCTGAATCTGCTGTGGTGAAGTATTGACAAGTTCTACGATCTCAGAAAATTGAGCGTTTTAAATAGCAGATTAAGGGACGGACAAATAAAAGTTCCCTTTTTCATCAAAGTGTTTTATGAACAGCATACATAAGATTAACAAAGTGAATGTTGTGACCACTCAACTTCCTCCTTATTTAAGCTGATTTTATGTTATTTATTCAGGTTTAAGTCCTTATTTTTAGATTTATGTTCTTTTATTGATTTTATTTGTACTTTGCTATAAACACAATAAAAAGAAAAGTTATTTGCCAATCAGAATTTTTTTAATCCTTTTTTCTGATGTTGCTTTTGTAAGCTTCGTCCCACCAATACGGTTTGTAACTAACGTTGATTTCTATTGGGAGACACAATGTAGGCTGAGGCTTCAACCGAACATTATATTGTCCAATTTAAGAAGCAGAAAACACTGCAGTGGTTAATAATCCAGCCCTTGCTGTTAATCAACTGAAAAATCTCATTGACTGACGGCAGACATGCCTTAAAAAGAAGGGACGCACAATCTATTGGTATCAACATGGGTATTGACAAAAATATGTTTCCATCTTGCTAACATTTGTTTTTGAGAAGGGAAGGGGATGTTTGTTTGGTCATGTGAACAAGATGATGAGGCAGGAGAGGATTGTGGGGGATTTAACTGAACCAGAGAAGCGATATCTGTGGTGTGGTACAAATAATATTAGTAACTATCGGTTATTGGGGACAACGGGGATATATTCATATCAGTGTGTCCCTAATTGAAACTACAGTTTGCCCTAAAAGTAGCTTCTGATGGCTAATCTGAATTGATTTCTTTGATTCCTCGCAGATGCCAAGGGTTTTTATAGTTAACGAAAACTAACCAAATAACACAAACCTAAATGACGGGTTAAAATTGTACAACTAACTAGAACTCGTGTGTTTACAAAACTTCTCGTTTCCAGGTTTGTGAATGTATTTATTAGCCTTCATAGTGTGAAATGAGGTCAACGTTTTTCCCACTAAAGCAGTTTTATAATTGAATACATTTTTGATGACTAGCAGAATACAAACACCCGTCATCGAGTCATTGCTGTGTGTTGGGACAGGATCCGGTGACCGGACTTCTTCCGGGCAGCACCGACCAGCCGGACGCCTGGGTCAGAGACAATGTCTACAGCATCGTGTCTGTGTGGGCTCTCAGTCTGGCCTACAGGAAGAACGCAGACAGGGACGAGGACAAGGCCAAGGCGTACGAGCTGGAACAGGTCGGTGTGTGTCAATAGTAGGTGTGGGCTGTCCTAGAAAATTTAATCTGTGATCTTTTAAAAACTTTTTGCCCGTTCTGGTGGTTCGGGGGGGATATAAAAAACCCTTCACATGTCAGCCCTCTTGTCTCCATAGAGCGTGGTAAAACTTATGAGAGGTGTTCTCCAGTGTATAATGAGGCAGGTAAGGTGATTCAAATCTGCAGGAACATCGAACATCAACATCTCCGGTCCCCAGGAAATGAAACTATCCTTTTTGTTTTTTAATCCCGCAGTTGGACAAAGTGGAAAAGTTTAAATACAGCCGGAGCACCAAAGACTCGCTCCACGCCAAGTACAACACCAGGACATGCGCCACCGTCTTGGGGGACGACCAGTGGGGCCACCTGCAGGTGGACGCCACCTCTCTCTTCCTGCTCTTCCTCGCTCAGATGACCGCGTCAGGTGCGCCGGGCGAACACAGCGCCGATGTAGACCCCAGATCATCCCGCAGGCTCATGGCTGTTTCCGTGCTCTAGGTCTCCACGTCATCTACACTCAAGACGAAGTGGATGTGGTGCAGAATCTCATGTTCTACATCGAGGCGGCCTACAAAGTGGCCGTAAGTGTTTGATCATCCAAACGGGGTCACTTCAATTTAACCTTCTAAAACGTTTCTGATTGTCTCCTGGTTTTTCCGGTCTCTGCAGGACTATGGGATGTGGGAGAGGGGAGACAAAACCAACCAGGGCATCACGGAGATCAACGCCAGCTCCATAGGAACAGCTAAGGTTAGGAACACAGACTATTTGTGTTAAAATAAAACAAATGTAATCCGAACAACAAATTGAATAGGAATATCAAGTTTGACAAGAGCATAAATGTAATAAAATGTGAATTGAGCTTATGGACCATCATAGAAAGTTACAAATGACAAGAACATATTCAGGAGGATCTGTAAAGCTCTGCAGATAAGCGTAGTGCAATTGAGCTGTTCAGTCCTGCTTGATTCAGACCAGTTGTAGGATTTTGTTTTTGTCCACTGGTTTAGAAGATTCCAAGGATATTTCTCTCCTGTCCTGATGCTGCGCTGCAGCTCGGCCCGTTCTAGTCTGGTGATGATCGGCGTGTAAAACTGGATCCCTGCGGTTTGTGTACTCTGAAAAGGCCAGGCGGGGGCTGAACAGGTGTGCCTGCGAGTGCCCCTGGCTCCGTCTGGTTTTGCACGGTCACTCCAGCGGCCTTTACGCTGACATTTAGGCGACCCAGCCTCTCCGAGCTGACAGTGGATTCAGAAGTGACGGCTATGTTTCGACGGTCAGAGTGAGGCGGCATAAGCTGTTGCAAAGACAGAGGAAGTGTTCCTCGCAGGAGTCCTAGGAGATTAGCTTTCGGATTTGTGTTTTTTCTGTTTCATGTTAAAGAAACCTTTAAACTTAGTGATAAACAGCATCATTTCCAAGCTTTGGCTTCACTTTCAAGCCCTCCGTCTGTCTGACTCCAAATCTCTCTTTGGCCGGTACTGAACAGGAGGTGTCAGGTTCTCTTTGGTCATTTGAGAATGACCTATACAGAAATAACGCAGCACGCAAAGTTCCCACTGCAGTTGACACATACACTCGGCTTAATTTAAGATTTTATGTTCGGAGACCACTGCAGCATGTATTATGCATTTTTACGGGCAATTGGTGTCTTTTTTTTTAGCATAATCAAGTACCTATGAGACCTTTAGTTAATAAAATTCTTTATAGTTGAATCTAACGCTTTGATTTTACCCTCTGTCTCTTTATGAGGCTTCTAAGCTTTCTAGCAATCCCCCTTCAGCACGGCATCATAAGGCTACCATTGTGTTGTTCACAATTGTTCCTAGTAACGTTTGTTACTAGTTTGTTGCACAGAGAATCTACATTGTATGATATTGTTTTTAGAAAACGGCAACTCAGGATGTTGTTGCAGTTTAACCAGGTGTTTGCCAGTTGCTGCTGCCACTAGTCTGGTGGAGCTGAGGAGGGGTAATCCATGGCTCTGCAGCTTAGTTTTAAAGTCAAGTGCGAGTTTGTACCGAGTTTTTTTAAGTTTGCAATCTCTGAACTGTATAAAATTTAGTGGTAGAGGATTTTATCATTCAGACGCTGAAAAGGAATAACATGCCTATCTTTGGATCTCGGAAAATTTAGCATCATTAGATTGATCTAGTTCTGCTGTGGATAAGATCAGACCAGGCTAATGGGAACCTATCCTAAAACTTCATATAAACACATCAAACATCATACTTGGTGACTTGGTAGACTCCTACAGTTGCAAACCATTGTCAAATTTGACTACAGTAAAAAAACGCTGAACACGTTTAATAAATAACTCAACAAAAATCCTCTATATTCTATTACGTTGTTTTTTTTTTATCCGACCAAAGTTTAAAACAGTTCTTGAACTGTTTTTATCCATCTGGGATCTAATCTGTTTATAATAATTTATTTATTTTTTAAACTTGAGAAACAATCTGAGACAGAGAGATGTGGAAACTGATGGAGAGGAAAACAAAATGAAATAAAATGGCATCATAAAACAGTAATTGTTAGTTATTACTCGTTTTTTTTGTGCGTGCGTGTTTGTCATTGTATTAGTTAATTCCAGGCATGAGTCCTGCAAGGTGCTCCAGTTTCATGGCTGAGAAACAAACCCACGTCATCCCCGCACAAGCTTGGCATGAGGCGCTTATCTAGGAGCTTTCATTGATTGCGTTTGTTGCCGTTTGTCCCACAGGCAGCTTTGGAAGCTCTGGATGAACTCAACCTGTTCGGAGCAAAAGGAGGCCCTGGATCTGTGGTCCATGCTCTGGCTGATGACATACAGCACTGCCAGGTACACACGGACGCTGTGTTTAAAAAGCAATGATGTTGTGGTTGAACTCAAGGTTCCCACTGTATCTCCACCATTAGTCCATCCTGACGTCAATGCTACCCAGAGCGTCGATCTCTAAAGAGGTGGACGCCGGGGTCCTGGCCATCCTCACCTACCCCGCCTTTGCCGTGGAGGACATGAGCATAGTCAACATGACCAAGGAGGAGATTATCTCAAAACTGCAGGTGTCCTCATCATTTTTTTTTTCTTTTACAGATGCGATTGTTTCTAAAACCTTATTAAACATCTGTGATTGTGAAAACCAAGTATTACTTCTTCTAGTTGCAGTTGCAAGTTCTTTTTTTTCCTTCTCTAGCAAAGATATGTTTGTAAAAAGTGACTCTGTTAGCTTCTGCTCTCCGTGTTCAGGGTCGATATGGATGCTGCAGGTTTCTCAGAGACGGCCACAAAACGCCAAGAGAGGTAAATGGCGTCGGTCTGCACTAACAGTTGTTTTAGAGGTTTTGTTTGAGGGGGCGTTTAGGGTACAGGGTCTGGTTTGAGCCTCTCCTTGAAGGAGCCCTTCCAGAAGTAGCTGTATGTGGCAATAAACTGAACCTCTAGCATGGAAACAAACTGTTGAACTACATAGTTTGAAAGATGACTGTACATGTTAGATCTTACGTAGGGGCGGGCCATGAGTTACAGTCACAACGATCAAATAAGATTCATGTCGTTTGCTGTTTTTGTGTGTGTGTGCGTGTGTGTTTTTTGGAGCCTATAATTGTTTTTCTTCCTGGTTTGGTCGGCATTTATTTCCCTCCTTCCTCCTTGTCAGCTTCAAAGAGCTATTTTCCCACCACAAATAATGTTTTAGGAAGGGGTATCTGAGAACGATTGAAGAACTCAGCTGCCCAAAATAATTTTCGAAATGTTTGACATAAATAAAAATATATATAATGCATGGCATTTTTCTTGTACTTCACAACTGTGGATTACATTTGTGTTAATTTGACAAATAGTATATATTGTTACCATAAGAGTCTGAGAATTTAAATGGAATGGAAATGTTTATACCTATTTTTTCTGAATCCTTGCCAGGTTTCACATATTAACTTTATAGTTTCTAATGATGAGAAAGAGGACAGAGAAATGGATCTCTAATGAAATTAAACCTTTTTCTTTTTTTTTTTGTAAAGGATCCAAACAGGCTTTATTACGAGTCCGCTGAGCTGAAGCTTTTTGAAAACATCGAGTGTGAGTGGCCGCTGTTTTGGACGTATCTCATACTGGACGGCATTTTTAGCAACAGCCATGAGCAGGTAATCATTTGTCCCACTGTAGCTCTCTGCAATCCCTGATTGTTAGAGGTTAAATTTTAAACCATGTATGCATTTACTCTACTCACAAAAAGTTAGGGATATTTGGCTTTCTGATGAAATTTGTGGAAAATGTAAAAAGTTCCCGCTACAGTGATATCATATCACAAAAGCAGGACATTTAAGTAGAAGGATGCACTGGTGATTTCCTCGTCTCAATTTGTTGAAACAAAAGTTAACAACAATGGTGTGTACACCACAACAAAAAATGTCAACGGCTCAATAACTCGTCATATGCCCTTGGGCATCAATTACAGCTTGACAACAACGTCTCATGCTGTTCACAAGTCGACTTATTGTCAGCTGAGGCAGGGAATCCCATTCTTCTTTACTGAGTCGCCTCTACACGGCGACTCAGTTTATCCCACAGGTTTTCAATGGGATTCAGGTCTGGAGAAAGTGCAGGTCACTGCATTTGAGGTACACCAGTCTCCAACAGCCGTTCCCGGATGATGCGACCCTTATGAGCTGGAGCATTGTCGTCCATGAAGATGAAATTAGGCCTGTGTTGTTCATGTAGGGGCACAATCACTGGATTAATAATGTTATTCAGGTATTATGGGCTTGTCACTGCACCATTCACAAAGTGTAGGACAGTTCTATACAGACTGGACACACCTGCCCCCACTGTGACACCGCCACCACCAAAAAGCTCGTCTGGTGACAACAGTGGCTGATGCATAGCGCTCTCCTTGACGTCTCCAACATCGTTGGCAGCCATCATTTCTGCTCAACGTGAATCGACTTTCATCAGAGAACAGCACTGAGGTCCACTGGTCCCTCGTCCAGTGTAAATGCTCCCTGGCCCATTCAAGACGATGACGGCTGTGCCTGCTGGTGTGGTCAGGTACCCTTGCAGGTCGTCTAGCACGCAGACCACGCTGATGTAAACGGTTTCGAATGGTCTGGCGTGACACTTGGGTGTCTCTCACATCCCTTAAACGTGCCTGGAGTTGAGTGGCATTCATCATCCGGTTTCTCAGGGCATTGTTCACAATGCAGCAGTCATTAGCATGGGATGTGGCCAAAGGACGTCCACTTCTACGCCTTTCTGTAACTCTTCCAGTCTCTCAGTATCTCTGTTGCAATCTGCTGATGACACTCTGTGACACTCTGAGCTCAGTGGCCACGTCCGTCCGAGAACGTCCTGTTTGAAGCATTGTAATGGCCAGGTACTGTTGATCCATTGTTGGGTGTCGTCTTGGTCTCATGGTGTCACAAAGTGAACAGCCTGATGAGGACGACTGTTTAAACACCGGCTGTAATTGAACCAGGAACTTTATTGGTCGATTCGAGGATCAAACACCTGTTGTGACTTTTGCCGTTAAGATCCTCGTTAGAGAACAGCAACATGTGCAAAAAGTACTGGAACATTTAACAGTTGGACATTTGCATTCAAAAGCTTAGAGAAGCTCACATTAAGTTCACCTGTTAAGGTTTGAATACATTTTAGGCTCATCCTGAAATTCAACCCGACAGCCAAATATCCCTAACTTCTTGTAAGTAGGATGTAGTTCCACTGATCCAATACATTGATTATAAATCCTGACTCCATTAATTTAAAAACAGACTTGTCAGTAGTTCCTAGAAATCACAACAGTTATACTAAAAAACAGTTTCCATCTCAGATTGTGCGGCCTTAACTGTAGACAAGCCGTGTCTCCTACAAAAGAGGCCTTTTGATAAAAAAAAGAGAAAGTCTAAACTCAATGCTGCTCATACGGTCAATTAGTGATCGGTGTTCGTTTGAGTTCTCCATGAAATGTTTACTATTTACCCAAATGTTTTTAGTTTAAATAACAAGGGAGTGAGGTAAAGCTTGGACTGTCACATTAAATATTACAGAAAATCTACAGTAAAGTGATTACTGTTTGTTAATGTGTTAGTAATTAAGACGATGTTTTTCATCATCCTGGTTTTTAATTTGCCTAGTTTTCACGCCTCTTGTGCCTTTTTTTTTTTTTTTGAGTTATATAAATGATCGGAACTGAAAGTGTTTGTGCATGAACGTATTCAGAGCGGTTCTCTGTATATTCCTGCTGATTCTGGTTGTAGGTGCAAGAGTATCAGGAGGCCCTGGAGGGGATCCTGATCAAGCAAAAAGATGGGATCAGGCTTCTGCCAGAGCTCTACAGTGTTCCTCCAGATAAGGTCAGAGATTTCCCCATTTGAGAAGGTTCTATATCTTATCTTAGCTTCAGAATGACTTAACGTGTAAGTTAATTGTAGGTGATTGTAAATGTGTTGTTCTTGTGCTCGGTCGATCCAACAGGTAGACGAGGAGTACATGAACCCTCACTCGGTAGAAAGGATCCCCATGGGGAAATGCCCCTTAAAATGGGGGCAGTCCTTGTACATCCTTGGAAAACTCCTATCTGAGGTGACTAAATGTGAGAACCCTGCCCCCACTGGCAGCAGGCGTATATTGTGTTTGACGACTTTGTGTATCAAAACTCTTCCCAAGCAAATTAAGATTGTGTAAAATGATTTGTCATGAAATATTGATTGCATTTCCATTTCTTTATTAAGCAGTTATGTGTTTGTTGTTAGGGTTTTCTCGCTCCCGGAGAGATCGACCCTCTTAACCGACGGTTCTCTACAGTCCCTAAACCCGATGTAGTTGTACAGGGTGAGTTTTCAGCCGAGACCACTGTGCTCCTACAGTCTTAGTTCTTTATTAGCTGACTAAATGAATTTTTCCTCTAGTGTCCATTCTGGCTGAGACGGATGAGATCAAGGAGCTGCTAATGAAGAACGGTTTAAACGTGGAGACTGTTGCCGACATCCATCCCATCCATGTTCAGCCTTCTAGAGTCCTCAGCCACATCTACGCCAGACTCGGTACATCCTGTTGGTCGTCCCTTGTTCCTGTGTCGAAATCTGACCACCACTATTGACATGTTTTGAGTTTAATATCAGAGTAACCATGCATACAGAGATGCATGTTTCTAAGGTTTTAACAAAAAATCCTTGTTTGCAATTTAAATGTGTCTTTTTCTAAGGTGGCAGTGAACAATTCAAATTCTCCTTTTTTGTACTTTTACAGACCAAAACTAGTTTCGCGAATCGCAATCTGTAAAAATATCATTGTTTAGTGAAGAAGCATCCATCTCAGGTGTGAGTATTTTAGGGTTTGAAGTAATCAAATATATTCCAAACTATTTTTTTTCCCCCCTTAAACTGTGAAATAGCATCTAAGGTTCGCGCCATTAGCAAGCTGCATATCTGATGCTAACTGTTGAAAGCTAACATTTACCCCAGGATTTCCAAAGTGGGGGTCGTTAAAACTACTTCCTTTAATGCTTCAAAATAAAAGCCCTAAACAGAAATATTGGGTAAAGAAGGAAGCTCTAAGCTCTTTCATATCGGCATGAAACAAGATGTCATAGGCGCCCTGAGTTGCCATAGGCATAACTGTTTTCCGCACCATTTTTTCAGTTTCTCAATTCTCCTCCTCTGTCTCAGGTCGTAACCCAAGGCTCGGCTTGACAGGGCGACCCTACAGAAGAATAGGAGTCCTGGGAACGTCCAAGTTCTACATCATCAGAAACACCATCTTTGCTTTCACACCTCAGGTATTGAGAAGCAAAAAACAAACATGATAGTATACTGGATAAATATCTCGAAGGATTTGTCAGCTTGAGATGACCAGATGACCTCGTGTCTCTCATCTACCCTGTTTCCTAAAACCCGACTTAGTTCATCGACCACCAGCAGTTCTACTTGGCTCTGGACAACAAGATGATTGTGGAGATGCTGAGGAATGAGATCGCCTACCTCTCGTCCAGATGGAGGATAACTGGACGACCGACGGTCACCTTCCCCATCTCTCAGACCATGCTGAGTGGGTGTTTGTTTTCTGTAGATTCTTTTTAAGAAGCACTGCTGCAGATCCTTGATGATTGCCGTCTTGTTTTTTACCGCCGCAGCCGAAGACCACACTGACCTGGACCCTGCAGTCTTGGCTACACTGAAGAAGTTACAGGATGGATATTATGGAGGAGCAAGGTAGTTTAAGTCTGATGTTCTTCCCCTTATAAGTGTTTATACTGAGCACAATAAAACACTGTTCCCGTATTAAATCTGCAAGAACCCAGACAGGAAAGCTGTCGGAGTTCCTGACAACTTCCTGCTGCGCTCACCTCAGCTTCCTGGATGGTAAGGGTGTAGGCAGCATGGGCCGGCACGGCGACCATTGTGATGATGATGATGATGATGACGCCCATGGATACGTGCATGAGTTACGTTGCGATGATGGTAAGAAAAAAACTCTGGATGACGGAGAGGAATGATGACACCAGCTGGATTAAAACATAATAATAATGGATTGGTAAATGTAAGACCTTTTCACCAGTAGGGGGCGATTGTGCCGTTTTTACTGTTGGTTTGATCATTCCTTATAGTGTGCATTTAAAACAAATAGTAAATTTAATTAAAAAAGAGAGAAATTAGTCTTTTGTTGCATTATTTCCATTTTAATACCAAAAACGTGCTCTTAAAAGAAATTGATCTGAATTTATTTCTTTAATGTTTGCTGTTATTAGAGTAAATTTAACCTTATGTAATCATCAATTAAACTAACCTGTGAAAATGTATTTTTAACATGATTGAGCTTTTTTTTTAGGTTCCTATTAATAACCACTCTCTTATTACATCATTTGTACAATGACCCTCTGCCTCTTAAAAGTTTTTCCATTGTGAGGATAATGCTGGTGGTGGATTTGGTGAGGTGGCGTGTTGTGTATAATTTTACTTTGAATCAGTCCATCCTTTTTAAAAGCAACTAGCATGACGGATTGAGTTTATTTGTGAAATCGGCGCTTGTGAAAGCATGTTTGCATGCCGTCTTTACGTTAAGCATGATTTAGAAAGGCTGGTTTGGTGCATTTCCTTCTAAGTGCATGCTTTTCGGTGAAAATCATTTACAAATGACCTGCTAATGAATACATCAAAAATAATTGAGAAATAACTTTCAGATTTAAAATGAATTAATGCAGTTTTTTTTTTTTTCTTTGAGTCCATGTTTTTACTCTCTAAGTCTGCTTCTGATTGGTCTGTTCTCACTGACTCCTCCTCCAGAAGCGGACGACCTCGCCCAGTATCTGGACCACCTGTTGGCTCACTCTGCCCCCAAGAAGTCCCAGCACCAGGCAGGAGGCCTGGGACGGTTCAAGGCGGCGGCCACCAAAACAAAAGAGATGGTGTCTCTGATGAACAAGGCTCAGGATCTGAACATACACAGTGAGCAGCCGAAATAATGCTTCTAAACTCTCACAGTATTATAGTTCAGAGTATATACATATATATTAATTGTTCTGCTCCGTCTAGATGTCAACATGTACTTGCCGAGCAAGCTGTTTCGTTCTTGTCAGCCGTCGCTAAACCTGAATCTCCCTGACCCGTCCGAGCCGCAGGAGACCCAGGTTCTCCCTGTTCTTCCCCCTCGCTGCCACCGGACGTCCCGCCTCGCCCTGACACCCCGTCTCCCTCCCGTCTCTCCTCCAGTGCTCGGACGTATCGGTCGCGGTGGAGAGCGGCATCCCCAGAGACGAAAGCGGAGCCATCGACTACGAAGCCCTGGTCCAGCTGCTGAAGGACACCAAAAACCTCCAGGACCATGCGGATATACTTTACATCCTCTTCAAAGACAAGTGAGGGGAAATTTCAAGTGTATTCATATCGTATGCAATATATTGGCCATTGTTTTTGCACTCCTAACAGTCCTGATCGAACTGATGACTGTTTGTGACAAATGATATTTAAATAGGTGCAATAGGTGCTCAGGCCACGGTAACCTTAACGTTTGCGTGTGTCCTCAGAGGCATGGAGTGGGACACCCAGCTGCAGGGCAAGGGCTCCACAGTCCGGTCTCTGCTGAGCGACCTTTACGAGAAGGCTGGTGACCTAAAACACTGGGGCCTCATCAGGATGATCTCAGGCACGCTGAAGAAGAAGGTGGAGGAGCTGGACTCGGTACGACCACGTTGCCGTGTGAACACAGCTGCTCTGAGCTAAAGCTGTGTTTCAGGAAGATTGGTTACCACAGCTCCTACACAATCTGCACAAATCCAGAGTTTGATCAAAGGGATTTTTCAGTTCTAGATTAATAAGTAAAAAAGTATCTTGTCCCTGTTCCACTGACTAATAGAGTTTAATTGTTCTCTCTCTCTTAGATTTCTTTATAACCTGCATCCTTCCTTCCTTTCTTTGTGGTTTATCCAGTTCACTTCCTAAATCACGTCCTTCCTTCCTTTGTTGTTTTCAATCTATCTTTTATCCATTACATCGTTCCCCTCTTTCTTTACCATCAGTTTTTGGTTTTTACGTGGTCCATGTGTTTAAATATCTGACCTAGCATCACAGGTTTAGTATAAACAACTAAAAAGGACCTGGATCAGTTAAGAGCTGGATCTTGGAAAATGTAGACATATTACACGCATGTTAAACCTTATTAAAAACGTTGCAGGACTCGTTTCTGTAAATGCATACATTTTAGAATCGCAGGAACGTCTCTAAACTTGCCTCCACGTCATCGTCTAGGCGTGCTCCGATTTACTGGCGCACCAGAAGCACCTGACTGTGGGTCTCCCTCCTGAGCCAAGAGAGAAAACCATCACGGCTCCCATCCCCCCGGACCAGCTGGCCGCGCTCATCGATGAGGCCAGCGACAACAACATCAGCGTGGCCATACTCACGCAGGTGGGTCGCAGCCGCTAACAGAACCGCCGGCTCATCCCTCCTAGCTGTCCTAATGTTCCCTTCCCTGCCCGTCTCCTAGGAGATCATGGTGTACCTGGCGATGAGCATCAGGACTCAGCCCACGCTGTTCAGCGAGATGTTCAGGCTGCGAATCGGCCTCATCATTCAGGTCATGGCTACTGAACTTGCTCAGTCACTCAACTGCTCAGGTGGGGCTCCTACAGTGGAAGGCCTGCATGTTGGTTCATTTTCTCAGTTAATCGGAGCCTATTGGGAAGCTTTAATAACATTGTTGGAACCAAATCAAATTGACCATGTCGGGGAACAATACGTTGATTGCTGGAGGCCTCTGATTGGCCCTGAACTTATTTCTGTGTGTTTGAGCAGGAGAGGAGGCAACAGAGAGCCTGATGAGTCTCAGCCCGTCTGAGCTGAAGAATCTGCTGCACCACATCCTGAGTGGGAAGGAGTTTGGAGTTCAGCGCAGCGGTCTGTCCTCTGTTGGAGAATGTTTTTGCTAAAATCGATGCACTTCTGACAATAGACATCTTTTATTTTCATGATGTAGTTAGTAACACAAAAAGTTTCCTGATACTTGTAACCTTTCCTCCTTCCTTCCCCAATCCAAATTCTGGACACAGTTGGCGCATCCGGCATAAATTCTTGATTAAAATTGTAAACGTTTAGTGTGTTGTGTACCTGAAAATGGGTCCCTTGGAAAGATTTGCAGGGACACCATAAAATGCAACATCGTACGTTTGGTTTCCTCGTCCGCAGTGAGGGAGGCGGACGGCGGCATCAGCCCTGGCATCTCCATCCATCACCTGGGCAACGCCGGCGCCACCAAGAGCGAGAGAGCCGGCATCAGCAAGCTGAAGAGCGACATGAAACTGGTAGGCGGCCGCAAAAGGAGGACGTCGACACTTTTAACGCTGTCTGCGTTCAGACGCTCACTGAGAACAACTACAACTTTAAAACAACACTAAAAAGACTAAGAATCTCACTCAGCAGCTTTAAAATCAAGGAGAGAGAGAGATTATGGGATAATATTATTGTGATACGGTAAATTTGACTTCTGATCTTTTTACAGCTGGAACGCAGGTTGTCTATGCTGGACCCCAGTAAGGTGATGCTACCCATTATAAAGGGTTTAATTTTCCACTCAAGGGTGCAGATGGGAAACATAATTTCAGTTTCACAAAGTGGGTGATGTTAATTTTAAGTTTAAAACAAATTTGAAGAGATTTTAGATGTTTACCTTTTGTTCTTATTAAGTTAAATGGAGGAAAAATACCCTAATTCATCTAATAAAAGAGCTGCTATTTGTAATTTCTCTATTGGATCCTATTTTGGGCAGTAATCCATCCAGGGATGTTGATGTTGACTGTTTAAACAAATCACAAATGGTTTGGAGAACAGAAACTGACTTCAGATCTGATCACCAACAATCAGATCAGTTTAGAGTTCGAGCTTCATGCTGAATACTCTTTGGTTTCAATCCAGGACTTTACGCTTTACTTTGACTGACCTACAGATCTGTGCAGGAGTTTTCCAACCACTGAACAAGAGTTTCTGGACTCCTGTGCGTTTTAAAACCTGCTTGTGCGACTTCAACATGTGAAAGAAAGTCAGAAGTGGGAACAAACTGTCTTTTGATGATGGACTGCCAATAAGTTATTGACAGAACAGTTTTACCAATTTAGCTGAGATGTCTGTCTGTGCCTGACTGATATGTAAAGCTGTTTGCTAAAGGCTAAGCTAACGCAAGGACATCAGTCTCGAAAGTTCAACATCTGCACAATATAAAGAAGGTTTTGATGGTCTGAGCCAACATCCAGAGAGATTTGTCGATGAAGACTTTTGGGAATGCTTGGAATGTTTACAAGTACTTCTGTTGGCTAACCTTCTCACTCTTAGCTGGTTGTAGTTTGTTTTTGGCAGTTCTGTGGGTTTACTCAGTTTTCAGGGCATCTTCTTACGCAGTTGACCCAGAGATGAATTAGGTTTTGAACTCAAACTAAACCAGTATTTTGGGAGGATTCGCATCAATGTCATAAATATGTCAACTGAAGACAATGGCGCTTTGGTGACAGGACGATCTAAAACTACACACCCTCTGAGATGTTATTAGTGGGGTTTCACTGACTGATGATCTAGAACCAGTTGTTTATACGAAATAGAGTTAAGAGTGGACAGAAATTGGATGACCGGTGATGACCTTAAAAAGAATCTGATCATTGTTAGCTAACAATGCTGTTCAGTATGGACGTTTAAGAGTTAAATATTTGAGTTTAAAAATGGACTCAGAGGAATCACAAACGCAAATCAAGCATCTACAAATTGTAACTCTGTTTAAGACGGAGGCGTGGCAGCAAAATTCATCCCAAAAAACGTTGTCATTGTAATTTCATTGCACACAGATTTAGTTGATTGTTCCGTTCTAGAGGTTTCAAATCCACCTTTTTGCTTGTGAATATACATTTTTAGACCGTTTTGATTAGGACTGCTTTCCACCACTGACAGTTCAGGTTCGAGTTGAAAATTTGACTCGACATCTCTGACTCGGTGGCCGCTGTCAGAGTTGGCGATGTCAGCTATATTAAAGACGCTAATCAATATTATAAGGTGCTAACGTCAGTTTGAAAACATTTCCACTGCTGGTTTGTTTGACAGCATCCCTTCTTCTAAGATACTCTGAAATCAGTCGAATCCACAGCTAGCTTGTTCCTTCTTTGACTTGAATCAGATTGGACTGATGTGGAAATAATCAGTATCATCACTCATTAAGGCAAAACCTTAAATCACGTGTTTGTTTGTGTTTCAGCTTGACCAGTTGGTGACGCCCAATGAGAAGGTGACCGTAATCATAAACCGTTAAATAGAGAGGATCAGTTTCACTCTGCTGGTCTGATAGGCGGGGGGTGGGGGGGTGGGACCGGTGTATTCTGGTGCTTAATCTCTGATTTTTGTCTCCAGGGAAAATGTGTCTTGTTTGACCTTTTTAACAGGATGATTGAGTCGAGATTTATCTTCTTGCCCGACTGTCTTGAAAACGGCGAATCTGATTAATTTAGTCAAACTTGATAACTCGACTAATTCCTTCAGGTTATTTTGTATTATTATAATTTTTTTCTAAGCTACTTGTTAATCTGTTGCTTTTACGCTGGTGTACAATCATGCATTCAGCCACTCCATTAGGGTTGATCCAATCTGACCTATTTCTCCAGTGTTTATTTGTTCTTGTTGTTTTTGGAGGGTGTTTCTTTTGTTCATTATATCCATTTGTGTGTTTCTCTCCCTCCTCTCTTCTATTTTTGTTCTGCCTCTCAGAGTGTTCGAGCTCAGTCACTGGACATAGAAAACATCGAATCTGGGGTAACGATTTGCTTTTATTTAATAAATGTTTGCTTTCTTTTAGAGACATTCCCTGAATGTTCTTTCCTTTTCTAAGGTAATATTTTGTTTGGGGGTCACCACATGCCTAATGGTACTTGTTTTGTAGCTAATATTAAGTTGTTACTGAAACATATTGCACCAATGTTTTATATATATATATATAAAGTGAGTCTGAGTCCTGATTATTTTTACAGTTAATGAAAATAAAAAACATTTTTTCCTCATAGTCATATAAAAATTTATTCCTTAGGCCTATTGTAAACAACCGTCTCAAGTTTCCACAGTGATGGTGTCTATTGTCTGAAACATGGAGATGTCTAAATATACAACAACAACAAAAATGTTAAAACCTACTTACTGACTAAATTCATTAATAAATGAAGCCCGTAACTTGTTCTAAGTTTCAGTATATTCTAGTAAACACATTGACACATCTGTTGCTCCCCCTAGTGGAGTCTTTCTGTCGCCAGATATACCCACACACTCTTTGTTTTAACACTTTGAAATTCACTCGGTAAAATAAAAAAATATATACTTGGGGGAAGCCGCTCTTCGAAAGCATTAGTTTTCACTTTTAATCAACGGGGTGCACCGTTTTGCTGGAACAATTAGTTCTTATTAGCATCCTTTTTTTTTTTCTTTTTTTTTTTTTGGTGTCATCCTGTATCCAGAGGTACAGACTGCCGTCTATAGAGTCTCTCGACATTGCGGACAGCTTCCCCGCTTCCAAGGACACCAGACACGGCCAGTGGCTGCGCAGGAGGCGGCTAGACGGTGCGCTGAACAGGGTCCCCGTCGGCTTCTACCAGAAAGTGTGGAAGATCCTGCAGAAGGTCTGCTCGATAGTTCCTACTCTGCCCCTATAGCGACGCATTACCGCCTGCGAATTTTAGCATCTGATACAGAACGCTTTTCCCATGCATGAAACTCACTACAGCATAAAAGATGTATGTTTTTAAGGTGAAGGCAACAAAACGTGAAAATATGACATTGTTATAATATTTGTTTTGTAAGGCAGAGACGAATGTTGAGTGTTGATTTGTTTTTTTGTTGCAGTGTCACGGCCTGTCCATAGAGGGCTTTGTCCTTCCATCCTCAACTACCAGAGAGGTTAGAAAGTTAATTACTTGTATCGAATCAGGTGATAAAACAATATTTTCCAAACATCCGAAAGTATCCCAACCAATCCCATTCTTTCTTCAAAAACTCAAACTGCAACATATCAATGTATTGCTTAACATTCGCCAGTGTGACGATTCAGACGTCGTCCTTCATTTTATCATGATGTTCCAGATGACCCCCGGAGAGATAAAGTTCTCCGTCCACGTGGAGACAGTGCTGAACCGCGTCCCGCAGCCCGAGTACCGACAGCTGCTCGTGGAGGCCATCCTGGTCCTCACCATGCTGGCCGACGTGGACATTCCCAGCATCGGCTCCATCATCCACGTGGAGAAGATCGTACACCAGGCCAACGACATGTTCTACAAGGACCAGGTGGGAATCGGCGAACACCCGAGTCCGGACTTTAGCCCCCGAGCTGAAAGCACGTTTCTTGTTCTGGTCCCGTCCTGCAGAAGGACCTGGGCGCGGAGGAGAACATCCTGGAGAAAGACCCGTCCACGGGAGTGTGCCGGCTGCTGTACGACAGCGCTCCCAGTGGCCGCTTCGGGAGCATGACCTACCTCACAAAGGCCGTGGCGGTGTACGTTCAGGACTTCCTGCCCAGCGGGGCATGTGCAGTGCAGTGATGCTCTACAAGTAGAGGAAGTCATGCAGTTTGTTTTATAGTGAAGCAATAAATTACCAGAGGAACGATGGGATGCTGCTGCTGTTAAAGCAGAAAGTGTGTTTTTGCTTTTTAGACGGTAGGGACGAAGCCAAACGGCACACTTGTTAGTTTTTTAGGAAGGTCTCAGCGCTCATGTCAACCTAACAACCAGCTGTTATTAGTATTGTATCTTTGGACTGATGCACAAACGGAAACCCCTTGAGCTGTTTAGGAGTAAGTAAACCTAGCACCAATTAAAAAAATACCTGAGATGTTAGTGTTTTAATGACACACGCAGGTTAGGAGATTAAACACCATTTAAGGTTGACGAGATTTTACTGATATTTCTTGGTCTTAGCTTTTAATTCGGCCAACAAATCAAACGTTTTATTCTAAACTGGTTGTCCAAATACTATAGAGACATTGAAATCAGTTTGTAACAAGTCCAACTGGAAACTGTCGCATCTTTTAATGAGTTTTCACAAATAGAATAAAAGGTTTTATATCTCAAAGTCCTTCAGGAATAAAACTCTACTTACTTTAACATCAGAATGAGAAGTGAATAAATCAAGGTCAGATTTAAAAATGAATATCTCCTGAGTTTAGCACCACTGTGACGCACTCTTGTCCAACATGTGCACGATTTTACTTGAAGTTGATAAAGGCTTCCTCTGTGCTTTTGTAACGGAATGCTTCCGACTGTTATTTGCTAATAGAGTCCGGCGACCCAGCAGAGGAAGCAATGACTTCAAAAAGGCGAGTTCGATTTTAATCTGATAAAATCCCACGCTGCCAGTTGCGTGACTTTGACAGTGAAGATGCGGGTTTCACGTCTTCTTGAGATTATCAAACAAATATTTTTTCCCTACCTTTTAATATTCAAGATATCTGATCCCTAACTTCTATTTTTTTTCCTGCTAAAAAAGGAAAATGCCAATTAATATATTGCTACCTTCAGTATTGGTACCAAGCTTCTTCTTTTTACAATAATATTCTAATATTGTCTTTTTACCTGATTGTTTTGTTTTGGTTGTTGTGATGTAAGTGTCAAAGATTCATACATTTGTTTGCTTCTGTTTGTTTTATAGAGAAGTTAAACCACTTTTTATCTGGAGTAGTGGAATCGATCCCCGATAAACAAATCAACATCTAACTAGGCTGATTATGACGAAGGCGTTCGCGCGTGTCTGAGATCTTCATTGACTGAACAACTTCCAAACGGCCCGTTGAGTTTATCATATAGTAGTACGGGTGTAGCTCCACCAGCAGTGTTTGTAATTGCACTGCAATAAATATAAATCTACACGTTCAGCTTAACTACAGTTTTTTTTTAGCTGTTAAAAAGGAGCTTTTTTTCTGTTTGTTACAAAGAAAACCAACACAATTCTCGCTCATATTTCCATTTTTTTGGGATGGTGAGTTACATGTTTCCGGCTTCTAACAGCTGAAATTTCTGCTGCTTTTTTTTCTTTTTTTTTCTTTTCTTGCTCATAGTTAGCTGTGTTTAGTTTACACACGAATTTTTTTGTCTTACACTAGATTTTAAAATGTAAGCCTGAAATGTTGCTTTAAAGCTCACTGTTATATATTGTGAGGGATTTGAGAATGTAGGTGCAGAAAATGCCCGATTGTGCCTGTGGTGACAAGTGCTTATTACTTTTTTTTTTCTTCTTGCGATAGTCAAGCACACTCCTTGGTGACTGTAATCACAGTGGGAAGAAAGAGAGAGAGAGTCCGTATGTTCTGAGTGAGCTTCTTGTCGACTGTTTCTGAGACTAATTCTGTAATAAAACTGTAAAATCTGTTGTAAGTGTTGGTCTTTTCTATTTAGCTGCCTCTCCTGTAATTTTTAAAAAGCCATTACAATACATGACAAATTAACTTTTATCTCTTTTCCAGATTGGTTATTATAGAGCATAAACTCATCGACCACTTTATTAGGTACCCCTTGCTAGTACCGGGTTGGACCCCCACCACCAGCCTGAACCGTTGATTCTAGGCAGGATGGATCCATGCTTTAATGTTGTTGATGCCAAATTCTGACGCTACCATCCGAATGTGGCAGCAGAAATCGAGACTCATCAGACCAGGCAATGTTTGTTCGATCCTTCTATTGTCTAATTTCAGTGAGCCTATGCGAATTTTAGCCTCAGTTTGTTGTTCTTATCTGACAGAAGTGGCACCCAGTGTGGTCTTCTGCTTCTGTAGCTCATTTGCCTCAAGGTTCAACCTGTTGTGCGTTCAGAGATGCTCTTCTGCCTCGGTTGTAACAAGTGATTATTTGAGATACTGTTGCCTTTCTATCAGCTCAAATCAGTCAGACCAGTCTCCTCTGACATCTGGCATCACCAATGCATTTTCTCCCCCACAGAACTAACGCTCACTGGATATTTTCTCTTTTTCAGACCGTTCTCTGTAAACACGAGATGGTTGTGCTTGAAAATCCCAGTAGATTCAGCAGTTTCTGAAATACTCAGACCAGCCCGTCTGTCACCAACAACCATGCTCTGTTTGAACTGCAACAGATCCTCTTGACCACGTCTAAATGCCTAAATGCACTGAGTTATTGTCATTGGCTGATTAGGAATTTATGTTAACGAGCAGTTGGTAACTTAGAAGTTGTTCTAATAAAGTGGCCAGTGAGTGTATATAGTTTGGTTTTTTGTTGTTGTTGTTGGTATGTACTTGTGGGCTTGTATTCCCGATGTGTTATGTTCATTCCCATATCCAAAGTGGAGAAATACATAAGGCAAGATCCATAACTGGAAGACCTAGCCAACAGCAATCCTGTGCCTAAATTTAAATGTATTATTCTAAAATGTATTTTGTGTGTCTTTCTATGTTTACATCCAGCTGGTCTTTCAATACTGATCTAGAAAAAGCATAGTCACCAATCGCTCCAAGGAAATATAGATGTAACGTTCTAGTATCCAACTTATCTTGGGTTTGGTTTGGACGCAATAGACGGACTGGTGGCACAGCTATTGGTGCGGAGCATTCTAGTGCCAAAAAAGTATGAGTTTTTGAAGTTCAAAGTTTACCTATATTAACACAAAAATGACAGAAGCTTTTTTTTTTTTTCCGGAGAGCAAACAGACCTAGACAAACACTGTAGGTGAGCTCGCGAAGGCGTGAGAATGGCAAAACGATGATACAGAATGTGAAACTGCACACGTGTTCGGAAGAAAAAAAAAACATGCAACATGTCATGTCTGTTGTTAACAGGCAAAACAAACAAAAAAAAAGTGAACTTCGTGTTGGATCACCATAAAACGGTAATGGAAAACACTCAACTTGGTTTGAGGCAGTCAGCTAAACGTTAAAAACAGGTTCAGCAAATCAGTGAATCCGGCCCAAGACGCACAAAGTGAAACCAGATCAATGTGAATCATGGCTGAAAAGCATTTGAATCGGAAATTACATTTTGTGCAGCAGTTACAGTTTGGGTCGCATGGACAACCTTTGAAGTGTTTTGGCCCCTTTCAAATGTTCAAAGCCATTGTTGATCAGCAATAATGAATTATTATATAGATCTATCTTCTTCATTCACTGTGCTGCTTTTAATGCATTGCTTAGATGTGAGTGTTCACATCTTTTGTATTCAGCAGTGGTGTGAGCAATTGTTGGGGATGAGTAAATGCATCTCTAACCTCTCAAAGTTGAAATGAGGCTATCATAGCAGGCCGACTAGGAGAGCAAAGGTACAATGACTTCATTGCAAGCTTTGAAAAATGTTAGAAACCCTCTTGATTTCCAAACAATGCTTTCAGGCGAATGCCAAGAAAAGAGTTTCCCCTCCCTTCTTTCACACAGAGGCAGAGACCTGAGCCGGCGCCGTCTGCGTGAGGAACGGCGTGTGCAGGACGCGAGTGCCAGATGACTTCTGCCCGAGAATGCAGATGAAGAGGCCGAGTCAACATTAGGCCATAGGAGCAAGAACCTTTTTACAGAAACACACCAGGGAACAGTAAACACGTTTGAAAACCACATTGTGGCACGATGCCTTCAACCGTGAGCTCATTTAACCTCTTTAACAGCTGTTGTGTCCTAAATAACATAAATAGGCTGGCTTGGTTTTACACTTTAAATCACTTTTGTGAAAGTATGATCTTAAATCCAGAAAGGCCTACCATAATTACTACAAGAGTGCATCAATATCTCATCCAGGAGGTGACGCAAGAACAACATGATGTCTGAAGCTCTTCAAAAATGAGAAAGAAACTTAGAAAGCAAAGGCCTGTCTCAAACTAATGTTTTGATAGATTGTTTTGTATCCCGTTACATCTTGTGTAAAACCGACGAGGTGTTTCAGAGAAAGCCGATGATCTGAGCCCATGGTCGTAAGAAGCCTGGGCGTCACGATCAATGATCAGCTGACCTTTGCGGATCACGTGGCCTCAGTTGCTCTATTGTGCCGCTGCTCTGTATTCACCCTCAGGAAGATTAGGCCACATCTAACTCAACATGCGACACAGCTCCTAGTACAGACCTTAGTCAACCACTCCTTTGACTATTGCAACTCCCGCAGATGTTACAGCTTATACAGATGATACTGAATGCTGCAGCCCGCCTGGTTTTCAACCAGCCAAAGTGAGCGCATGTCACACCCCTGTCCTCTGAACTCCATTCACAAATCAGCGTCCATCTACCTCAACGCCCTCTTAAAACTTTATGTCAACTCCCGCCCGATCCATTCCTCCAATGAACGCCAACGCACCGCACAGGTCAGTCTAGCCTCTTCTCATCTGTCGTCTTCTTACCGTACATGCACTATCAGAGCATCAGATTCTCTGTCCACCCTCAAGAAATCATTGAAGACCCAGCCCCTCCGAGGGTATCTCTTGTCCTGAAAGCTCTTAAAACAATTATTACTTCCTGTTAGCATATAGCACTAAATGTATGGAACTGTGTAATCTCTGTCTTAATTGAATGTTGCAGGTACTGTTAAAACATCTTCCAGGATACTGCAGGTAACTTATAAGTTGTAAATTGTGTCGTAGTTTAATGTTTAAGCCTGTTTTTGTAAGTTGCTTTGAAAAAAAGCTTCTGCTGAATGCATAAATCTTAATGTAATTAATAAAACCTTTAAAATCCTTTCTCTAGCAGAAAATTCACAAGGACAACGTCCAACTATCTGTTTGTGATGACACCACGGACGTAATTCTGGGGGGGACACACTTTTTCAAATGTCCGATTTGGTCCCCTGCACTTTTTACTGTCCAAAAACAATGTTCAACACTAGGACCAAGCGGGAAAACAACCGCTCAAGCTGAAGCCCGCTTCTCTGAGTTTAGACCGCCCACCAGCACTTGATTGGCTCTCTGTTGTTTGGATCTCTTGTGTGATTGGCTATCTCCACTGTCACTCATTAGAAGCTAACCAATCAGCGCCATAGGTCGGAGCCTCGCATTGACTTCCATAGACAGAAGCATGGAGCTGCTAATAGCTCCAAACACCTGCAGTTCCAGCATTCTCTGTGTTTTCGGAAGTGTTTTCTACGGTAAGTTGATAAAAGTACAACTTTTTTTTGCTGTTGTGAAGCGTCAGCTGACTGTCCCGTATCACAGTAATATTTTCTATTGCCAGTTTTTGTTTTCGTCTAAACCCGCTTGCTCATTAAAAGCTTGGCGGGTTTAGACGGGTCCGTCTGATTCAGTGTTTTAAAAGTTCCATCACAACTTACATTCTGAACTTAAATAATTTTCTCATTTTCTTCGGCCAGTCACGCCCGGGTGGGCTTCTACCAGCAGCTGCGGCACCAGATGGCGGCGCGCGGTAGTGCAGCGGCTTCTCACGCTCCTAGTGAACACCCTGATTTAAGTAGTTTTTACGTCGGTTCCGAGCCCAAACTTATGCGTCTCATGCGTATGAGTTATGGACGGACTGAACTTTTTAGGTTTAAGGACAGTTTGTTCAGCAAAAACTTAGAAAATAACATCCAAGCAATACTGGGCAGACTACAGCTCCTCCGGACTTCGGCGTGGGGGAGCAGAGCGCAGACAAAGGGCCGGCGGAGGCGATGCAAGCGGCGGCAGAAGAGGGGGAAGCGCGGCGGAGTGCTAGCCAGGCTAAAGGCTAATGCTAACCGACCCCCGATTCCTTCACTTTTCCTCTCCAACGTCCGCTCTTTGGACAACAAGCTGGA
>JAVLVB010000373.1:700087-710169 GCA_032876305.1 Orestias chungarensis
TTTTTTTTTTTTGTCTAATCAACACATGATGTGTCTGCAGAAATTCAACGTTGTCATACATCCAGCCATCAACCAGGTTCAGCAGAGTGGAAAGTTACTGTGAAAAAAATTCTTCCAGTAAGGGAACAGCTGCTTTCTATTATTACCGATGTTGTTCTCATGTTCTTTATCTTTCAGACTTTAGTGCATGACTGCGCGCTGTCTTTGCGAGGAGATCCTCATCAGCTACTCTAATCTAGCATTCCAGTCCAACTCATTTTATACGTTCAAATGCGCCTTTGCGTGGTTCAGGTATCACCAAGTCACCTCGGCGTGTCACATGCGAACACGTGTTAACCTCATATATTCAAGTGTGTGATAAGAAGGCCGGTCTGAGTCTGCTCCTGTTTATTTTTTGCTTCATGTAAGAATTTGGTCAATTTTTTAGAGCGGTCATTTGTAGGAATGTTCTTTAGTCTGTGAGGCAGGGCTGACAAAAAAAAAAAAGAACTTTGAATTATCGGTGTCCCCAAAAGATAAAAAAAAAACTTTAAGATCGTGTTGTTCCGTTCCTCTGACCCTCGTGAGATACTTGAACAAAAACACACACACAAGCTTCAATGAAATTAATTCATTTGAATGAGTTAAAGACATGGAAGTTTCCTGTTAGGCCTGCGTTCAGTAAGGAGTCTGACAGGAATTGTGTATTACGGGAACTGTGTCATAATTTATCATCAATCATGACTCATCAGGACGACCCTGACAGGTCCCTGAAATGAGCATAGGCTCAATCCGCTGGGATCATTCTGAGGCTAAAATAGCTTAATGCATCTCAGAAAAAAAACATCTGCAGCTGCATGAAAAGAATTTTTGTTTCAAACATCCCACCCAAAATCCGAAGATCTCTCAAAGATACCTGATATTATCAGTGACTATGTCATCTGGCCCTCCAGCACAGTCCGTCGGTATTTGTTTAACATTTTTTTTTAAAGTTCAGCTCCACTGTAATGTCTGAACTTTAGACTTAACTCAAATTCCACTGGGATTGTTGGCAGGCATCAAACATGAGCACTGCTGACTGGCTCTTGGCCCAGGTGCGTGCCGCGGGCTAACGTTCACAGAAATAGGTTACTCAGAAAGTCTCTAAATTTGAAAAATGGCCATGACGAAATGCCAATAACTTTCGATGCAAGTGGGGTAACAGTTCAGCTGCAAGAACGTCTGTCCCCTTGTCTTTTTTCCTATGAACATTAATCAGAAATATAGACACTGTGGCATGGGGGAGGGCGGAGGATTCTCAAACTTGCTGTCAGGATCCTGATCCAGGTTCGAAAAACATTTTTTAATTCTAGGACACAAGAACAACTCAGATTTTACCTTTCACCCAGTTCGTATGCATTTCTCGCAGACATTTCAGTGGGACCATGTTGGACTTCTAAGTCTATCATGCAATTTAGGTTTTACTTATTCTTCTCTTATTGTACCTCACTGGTTGATCATTTAAAGTATACTGGCCTGGCCACACTTCTGCACTGCACCGCCTGGTCACGGGTGTTCCTCAAGGTTCAGTACAGGGACGTCTTTTCTTTCTGTATATACACCTCCACTCTGGGCCAAAACCTTCAATCCCATAGTTTCTCATAACACGGTTATGCTGACGACACCCAGCTCTATCTGTCGTTTCCACCTGATGACCAAACGTCCTCAACACTCTGACATATCAAAATGGATGAATGCTCATCACCTCCAACTGAATCTCTCAAAAACTGAACTGCTTCTTTTTCCAGCCAAACCAACCCTACATCACAATATTCACATCCAGACACGATCGCTGTCTCTGACTCCATCAAAAGTAGCAAGAAACTTTGAGTATCATGATTGATGACCAGCCGACCTTTAAAGATTATGTTGCCCCCGTTTCTTGATCTTGTCACTTCGCATTACTAAACATAAGAAAGATACAACCATACCTAACCCAACATGCTACCCAACTCCTCATGTAGTCTACAGTTATCTCCCGCCTTGACTATTGCAACGTTCTCCTGACCGGTCTCCCAGTCTGTTCAGGAAAACCTTATCAAATGATCCAGAACGTGGCGGCACTTCTAGTCTTCAATCAGCCCAAAAAGTTTTATGTCACCCCTCTGTTCATTAAATTCACTGGTTACCCCTGGTTGACCACATCAAATTCAAGTCCCCGATGCTAACCTACAAAGTGCTTAAGGGTACGGCTCCCATCTGCTTTTGCAAAGGTTTATGTTAAAACTCTTTCACTTTGGTCATCAATGGATTGTCGTCCAGCAGTACTGCACGACAAACTCTTGAAGACCCACTTCTTGATACACTCTACTACTCTTTCTGTACTTCCCTCTCTCTTTGCTATCCCCACTGACTCAGTGTAGGGATTTTCCTCTAGAAAGTTTATGGTCAGATTGAAAACTTTAACAATGTGTCTACTTCGCAAGTTGCTTTGGAGAAAAGTGTCTGCTAAATGCATGAACATGAAGAAAAATCTTGATTTGAGACATTTTCATCCACCCACACAAACATAACTAATCTAGCCGTACATTTGTATTTATAGAGGCAAATTTGACGTGTTTCTGCACTTGGAAGTGTTTTAGTTTAGTTTATCCAACAAGGTGACACAGCATTAAGCAACAAAGTTTCCCAGCTGGTTGACTTTGTTGTTGACTTATTTCATCACCTGTTACATTTGGACAAACTTTTATTCACCCCAAACCCAGAATAGAGCATGTAGCCCTTTTTGATATCGTTGCTTTTATGAGTCAGACTTTTTCCTTGGACTGGTATATTCCTGGGGAATATTTGCAGGAATGTACGACGTCTGTGCCTGTAGTTTTCTGACTCGCACATCAGTCAGAATAGATCACCATAGGGAGGATTAACCTACACTTCACAACACACTCACAAAAAAAAACCCTGAGGAAGAGACAGGTAGGTCATTAACAGAAACATGACTCTCATAGAAAACCTCTCCAATGAAAGAGTAAACGTTGAAATCCAAAGAAAATATTAAGTTACATTTTTTATACATAAATCCCATTTTTTTTAAATTACATTTTTTATATATATATATATATATATATATATATATGTACTTAAGCTGAATTTTATGGCAAACATTTCAAGAGCAGGAAGGCTTTAATAATGTAATGTGCGAAGATCAACTGGTGAATACATTTTTTTTTTAAAGTGAAATCTTTATTTTAAACCTGCTTAACTCAAGCAATTTTTTTTCTGAAAGTAGAATTCAAGAGTGACAATGTGTTGCAATTATTCAACCACCAGTACTGATAGAAGAAAAATGCAAAAAGCTTCAAGGTGTAATCTTAACAAAGTAGGAACTGAAACATCAATATTTAAACTGAGAAACATTCGAACACACTGCAGCTGACCCTGAGCTGAACGAGGGATTTTAAAGTGTCTGATTCCAGGTGAGAGTGACCACACTGTTTGTCAAACCACGAACCGTCGGTACGGTGTGGTTGGCAAATAGTGATGAAACACAAGACTTTTTCTGTGCCCTACTTACATACGAGTAAACTCTGGCTGCTGAAAGACAGTTAAACGATCTTTAACGTTTCAATTTGTCTTTTCTAGTGTATTCATTAAGGAACAGAAATCCTCTGAAATAGCATTTTATGTTGTTTTGCTGTTTAAATCTGTTTGAGTTTGCAGCAGGTTTTTGGATTTGTTCTTGACAATTTAACAGCTATGAGACAATTTATCCTATACCGTATCTTCTATGAGCAACATAATGACAAAAAAGCCTTTGTTCCTCTGTTTACTCTCATCTCCTCTATGTCAGTGCATTATCTTCTGACTGTTCTCTATATAGATCTGAAAATGTGATGAGGTCGACAGTGTTTAACCTCCCCCCCCCATTCATTTGCATCTCATGTGTCATTCCTAAATGGCAGACAGATCCGTTTGCACACAACAGACTGATGGGAAAACAAGCTCCGCTTTATGAAGAATAACCCGGATCATTTGCAATACTTTTGCTTGAATTTGCCTCATAATAAATTGTGAAATATTTTTTGCTACCCTGCTGGTTTCTAGGAGAATTGCACCATCTGGTGGGTTTAGTAGGACACTGCATTCTCCATTTCCTCCTTCAATTGATGCTGTTTTACAACTATTTGTGTTTAACAGCAACCATAGGAGAATAGCTTGTTTCTCAATATAATGGAGCATATTTTACAGTTTTCTCAAATGATTGACTTTAAAACAACAAAGTTTACTTTGTTCCCATCCTGGTTTTTCCAATAGACTTGTATAGTTCTTCCAGTTTTGCAGTCTTTTTTGGTTCACGGTTTAATGCTTATCATAGATTACTCAAAGACAAAAAAGATTTAAGGACAAATCCTCTCCCAAGTTACCCAATTTCTATTACATGAGTTAAATTTTACTTGTGAAGAGTCAGGTCTACCTAAAATCACAGTAATACAACCAGCTTGGAAAGAAGAATTAAGAGCCTTCTACAAAAATATAGTTAAACTGATGATCACCAAATGAGCTCAGTAAACAATATCCTCTAAAATCTGTACGCACCTAACATGTTTGTGACTTTTCACCAGTTGATAAACAGATTTTAATCTTTGCCGGTCAAGATCAGTACTCAGAAAACGGTACGTTCCCAGTTCGCTTAAAACGTTTAATAAACCAGAAACAGATTTACCTGCAAATCTAAGGAGGAATCAAGTCATTATAAACATATACTCAATTCCAAATCATGCAAACGCATGGGTGTTCATGTAACCGGAGAATCGGGAGCCTTATTTAAGATGTACTACAATATTGGGCTACAGCAGCAGGCGACCAAATCAACTCCCGCATCTCAGCTAAGATTAGAAAACAGGCTACAATTTAGGGCCTAAAAGTCTGATCCGACAAGTTCATGGCGGATAAGCCAGACAGTTTGACCACGCCTTGTACCATGAGTCCCGATGCTCGATGTGCTGCAATGGTTTTTGAACCATACTTTATGCGAGCGTGATTTAACACTAGTTTTTAGAAAACATACACGACCAATTATGGGTAGGTGTGTTTAGTTAGCACTGCTGCACAGCTAAATCAAGAAAGTTAGAAAAGTCCCTTTTTGTTTGTTTTTTTAGCAGTAAACCCTACCTATGTCTGTACTTGACCGATCAGACAGAGACGATCCTATGCATTTAACAGGAATTGGCGTAAATAAAAGAGCAAAGTTAAGCAATTGAAGTTTACAACCATTTTTTTCTTTCTTTTAAAAGAAAAACTGAACTTCACCTAATCATCGTCCTTTTCAGGATGAAATTGTTCTCAAAGATCTGCTGAGCAAACACATTTCAAACTCCAATAAAGACCCCTTTAGAAACTTAAAAATCAAGAATAAGCTTCACACAACATGCACAGCTGATAAGGCTTTAGAAAATATGCTTTTTATTTTATTAATCATTTTCACTTATAAATAAAAATTGCACTGTCTTCCCAACGGACTACATTTCCCCTCGCATTCTTCATGACATACCTCCACATTTTAGGATTCAGTCGGCGTTCCCCTGGGAAGTCCCAGCGGCAGCACAAAGTTGTTTTTTTTATATTAGAAGATTATTTTCATAAATACATCCAAAAAGGCAAAAGTTCAGTTTGTAGACAGCAACACCTTGATACGTACATCCAACATGGCTGATGTCTTCTTGTCCGTTAAAATACCCCAACACAAGCACTTTCTGGTTTTTGGCAAACGTGGTATTCTTTGTTACAGGACAATGGCCTTCATCAGTGGCGCCACGTCATCCAGAGATTGCTTTTTTTTAATCCAAAAATACATCGCTCCACCTCCGCACTGATATTGAAAAAAAGATTGGATTTAAAATGACACTGGACAAAAAAGTAAACACACAGAAACTGCGTTTAAAGTGCTTTAAACAGTGAATGGAAACTTCCCTCTCTCAGTCTTAAGCTCAGGGCACCCAAGTCCTGTTCAGCTCTACCCGAGTCGGTGTCCTGGTGCTGAGAAATTGATTCATTGGCCGCTGTCCTTAGCGACACGTACAAGACTCAGCCACCATGTCCTCCAGCTCTCTGTAGTCTACCTTCTTCTTGTAGACTACCAGTACGCTCATGGGCATGTACTTGTGGGGAACGCAGGATGGTGGAGGGACGTCCCCCACACCCAGCTCTTTGATGAGCGTCTGGATGATGGCGTGGTTGGGGGAGTTGTAGCCGTAGTGGAGTACCCTCGGACAGTCGCCTTGACAGTATCGTGGGTTGTACACCAGTGGGGCAATGAAATAGTGACCCAAGCCGAGCTCGTTGAACGCTAGGTTGAAGGAATGCAGCTTGCACCGGTTCTTTGGGATGTCTGTTTTGCGTTTGTAGTTGGGGGTATCAGAAAAGATGGATGCAGGGGAGGAAGCGGGGGAAGACAATGAGAAGGCGAGGGCGCTTTTCAGCTCGTCCAATGAAGAATCATTGGCCTCCGAGGAGGGTTCCTCTTTGGAGCTACGCCGCCGACGAATTGAAGGGTGCCCCCACCACCCCACTCGCCGCATGAGGTTTTTCCCCTCTGACCCAAGTAGGTCCCCCATCCATTCCTTCACCTCCCTCTCCTCCTCCAGATACAGAAGAAGAGATGGGACTTCAAGCTGAGGCGCCCCGCTCCAGCGCCTTCTACCCCAAAGAGGGGTCCACCACCACGAAGGGCCGGTGCCCCTGTCGGCAAGGTCAGCGCACCAGTACTGCGCGGTGAGGGTGAGGTGTCTCTGCTCCCCCTGCTCTTTTTCCTGCAGGATGTGTGCACTAACATGTGCTGTGATATCTGTCTCTGTCCAGTGCTGGTGAGGCTCCAGAGTGACCAGGCTGTTGGCCCCCAGTGAGCTGATCTGAGCACGGCAGCGGGGCGGCTCGACAGCTTGGGTGGTGTCCAAGGGGGTGGAGGTAGAGCGCAGGTGGACAAATGAAGCTCTGACAAGTTGCTCTGAGGGAAGAGTGTCCAGTTTGTACTGTACAGTGAAGGTGTAGGTAAGATCTAAGAGAAATGGAGACAAATGTTAATTTCAATTCTCTATGGCTGAACAAAATCATTACAGGAAAAATAAGTCACTGATTTGGGCCTTTGATTTAGGATCAGTGATCATACTGTTCTATAATAGCACGCATACAAAAATATGTACAGATCTGTTACAGCAGTCCTGAGCCTCAGTTAGAGCTGTTGAAAAGGCTTTCAAAGGACTTATCGACCTTTGCATCTGTATTACCACCTATCAGTCCAGCACTTTAGTTGTACAAAGCAAGGATGTTGCTTGGTATAAATATAAGGCATAAGGTGTAAAGAGGTTAAAAGGGGGTACAATGGAAGAAGTCTTACATCTAAAAACTACACACAGAAGTAGATCTGAAGAAACAGGAAAAATGTTCAACCAAAACAGGATTTGTCCTCCTGAGCTGAGGAGTATGTCGCCAACTTTATGCTAAAGTTGTGTTCAGACCGAAAGCCCATTTGGGCATTAGGTGTATCTAGTTCACATGCAAAGTCTAGGGTGGACTAGGGTCATTGAGAAGTTTTGCGACAAGTTTTAAAAGGGTTTTGAGTGTTTCAGATGCTGGAGTGGGAAAAACGTTTGTCACCAGACTGAGTCTCAACCTATCACATGTGCTGTACTGGCGCATTTTCCTGGAAGACCAAGAGAACTGGAAGTTATAATGACGGATAAACTAATTGCCACTCTTTGCACCAATAAAGCAAAGTTCTTAAATAGAAAGGAGTCACATCATCCAGTGGAGTTACATTTTTGATCATTTTTGATAATCTTCCCTTGCACAGTTTTCTACAGCAGTCACTGACCCAAAGATTTAAATAAATGGTTGCTTTGAGTCAACATTCAAGTTCCCATCAGTACAGCAAATAGAAGACATTGGCGCTCAATGGTGAATTACACAACGCCGCCTTAAAAGGGGGTCATGGGAAATGCAAGATGAGTAAAAGAACAAACGAAACATGTTGCAGAGTTGTTCCAATATATTATCAGACTTAAGATTGCAATGAAAGTAAACCCCATGTATTCAAATTAAGTTACTTCGAATGTGCCGTTTTAAATTATATGTCCGTGTATTACATGCAATACGTCTTTTGGGAAGACTTCCTAAAAACTGAATGGTCCAAACTGGCTCATTGTGGCCCTTACACAGCCATGCTGGATTTGAAGTTCAGGGTTAACCATATCAACCTTTCATTAGATTCAAAATGCTTACAGCTTCAAAAACCTTTGTTTTTGTTTAAATTTGAATTCATAAGTATAATCTTAAGTTTTCTTTGACTTAAAAGTTTTAACACGTGGTTTTTTTCTTTTGTTTCTTAAAAAATAAAAACTGCAATTGGATCCAAACGGACCAAGCTGGTTTTGGGGAATAAAATGAACTCAAATTAAAAACTTGATTGCATCAATTAAAACTAATACAAATAAAAATGGAGCAGTCTAGTGTTGCTTCACCTCCAGCAGCGGGCAGCGAGCGCACCGAGGACACGGCGGGCCTCAGCAGCCGCACCGTGTTGGAGCCGAACTTCCGATGCTGCTTGGGCCTGCCGTCCGGGTCGGCCGCGCTCCGGTACAAACTGAGCATGAACTGCAGGTTCTGGTCGGCCTTCTGCTCGTCCGTCAGCGGCCGATGGTGCTGCTGCTGCGCGCCGGCGGCGCAGCAGCACAGGAGGCAGGTAAGGACGCAGACGCGCAAGAAGCCGGGCCCCATGGTTCCTCGGTCCAGTCCTCTGGCGCTACAGAGCTCCTGCCGGCGGAGGCCGCGGTCGGCCGGGAGGGGCGTGGCTCACATTCGCGGCTCGCGGCGGTTCGTTGCCGCGTCGCTTCCCGCGGCTGATTGACGGTGACCCCAATTAACCTCTCGGCTCCGGCGCGGTCAGCCAATGAGGGGCGACGGCGGGGAAAAACCACGTGACTGTCGCGCGGAGGCGCGTGAAATGGTGGGAACTCACTTTCTGAGCCTTTTTCTATGGAAGCAAATCGTTACCATAATTCACATGAAAAAGCATTTGCTGAAATGCGTTTTCATGTTAAGAACGTGGCTGCATTATTTGACTCATAAATAAAATGAGTAATCAGTAATCCAGCAGCTTTGAAATTTCTCAAATCAGCCTCAGATAGAGCCCATATCCAATATCCCAGATTTCCAGAATCATTTATCCGTAATTCCGACTCGTTCCTTAGTGTTAAAACAGGAAATAAACAATTCAGAGAAATCATCCAAAGGAATACTATTAGCAATCCTGCGTCAATCTTTTTTTTTGAACAATCTTTATTCAGATATTGATTGGGAACAAACATGGTAATTGCCAGGAAAAGTTTTTTTCCCAAATAAAGTACTGGAGGTGCCTCTTAAAATTTTACGCAGGTGTTACCCTGTGAATTCAGTACTGAATTAATATATTCCAAATATTGATCCTCTTTGTTCCTCTTGTTATATCCAACATGAAACATTAACCCACCTTTTTTGGGACTGCTCTTTCAGCAAAACTTTTTGGTGTGACTTCAATATTTTCTTTAGTTGGAAATGTAATTTATCTACTCCTTTGAATGTTAAACATGTTTTCTTAGGTATTTCCAATAATAATATTTTTGGGAAAGAATTTATTATAAACCTTCTTATTCTGTTGGCTAAGTTTCACATACATGCCTGTAAATTTGCTAAAAACAAACCCATCCTTACCGTCTTTAGAGCTTTTGTAAGATGTTTTTTGGACTGCACCAACTCTAAAGCTATGACACTTATAACCTCAAGTGATGAATTTGATTTGTCTTTTTTTTTTCTTTCATGGAATTCTGTGGATTTGTTACCCCAGCACCTCGAGAATACTACTGTCTGCCATTGTGTATTCTTTATTTGTGAATAAAGTTTATTAAAAAAACAAAAACACTGTAAAAACCTGTGAATGAATCTTGCTTCTGCTTTCATGCAAATTATGTTAGATAGTTTGATACCTTCAAGAAATATTTGTGAAATATTTATTAATAATGCGTGAATTCAGTTTTGACTGAAAATGGAGAAATTAGTCACTTTAATAATTAACAGTTTTCACAGTCCTACTT